>JAGDQP010066791.1:0-11236 GCA_022664845.1 Lepisma saccharinum | reverse complement strand
TTAGACTATAAATAAAGTAACAAATAGATTCTGAATTTATTTATGGGCCTTTGACACTTTTGGTTCAGACCGGGATAGGGTTGGGTAGAGGATGGGGAAGGTATCGGCAGGGTCTTACTGAAGGTTCCATACCTGCATTCCCCTGGTGAAACTGAGGGAAACCCCGGAGAACCTGAGGTTACCCTTTTGCGTGCACTGGTTAATAAAGACTGCGCTATTTTCATTGCATTATTTACTGACTTTATTACAAAAATGCGTCTCTCCCCTATAATAATGCATGATGTATGCCTAATATTTATATTTGAACTCCTTATCTTTTAACTGTACTCTGCATTAATAATATGAAAATTGTGCTCAAAATTATTTTCTTCGGAGTTGTCTATTTAATGAATAGAGTAGACTAAACGGGAGACGCTATCTTGCTATTAATAAAATTTATATTTTTATGTTCACTCCAGCAAAGATAATAACAATTCATGGATTAAAAGAAAAAAAAAATCATTGAAAAGTGAGTATTAAGAATTCCCTTCTCAATGACAGAAATCTAACGGACTACAGCTCAACTGTTGCCTCAAGGAAGAAAGACATCCTCTTTCCTTCTGGTTACTGTGTGTAGTTCCTTTGTTTCATCGCCGGGAACAACCACCTCCATCCCCCTACTATAGAACTGCTGTGCGTCAGGGAGGCAGGGATTTTAACATGGACACAAACGGGAACATCTGTTTATCTTTTTTTTTTACTCCTACTGTTATGACAGTTTCCAAACGGAAAGCATTTTCATGCGCAGCGAATGACATACAAGTATTCAACGTGCTTAAACATCAAAGAGCTTTTCAAGGGCAAAGCGCTTGCCTTTTCGAAACCACTTTAATTACCGAAATAGTTCGCGAACTAGAATGGTGAATGGTGATTGGTGGGTGCATCAATGCACCTCTTCCGTGGTCCTCGTGCTGCTTTGAAGGGAGTGGGCAGAGAGGGAGGGAGGTATTGTAAACACACTTCCGCCCGGGGGCATCTCTTCCCTTCTAATTTACCGTTATTTGAACTAAAGTTGTAGCTCGCGAACTAGAAACAAGGACGACGCATCTTGAAGGCTACCACGTGATCAGAAAAGCCCTTCTGCTGCTATAGGGAGACCATCTCCGTCGCGAACGATTGAACTAAACGAACTGGTCTTTTGAACTGCTCTTTCCAACGAACTAGTTCACTGCGAACTAGTCTTTGAAACGAACTGAACTGCCCATCCCTACATCATAGTTCTAAGGGTTGCCACCTCACTGATAGTCAGGGGAATGCGCATCTGAACTTCGGGAGTGCGCTCGTGTCCCTTCGGAAACCACACCACCTTTACGTCACAGGCGGATAGCGCATAGGAAACTTCTTAAGAGGTGCTGGGAAATAATTTATTGTGGCTTTTTGGATACGAATTTTTTGATAAAACAAAAAACTGTTATAATTTACTTTATAATGCCTATAATATGAGACAGATGTGGTTTCAATAGCTGCAGTGCTTTCAGAGCTACAGCCTGTTATTTCAGTTGGATAGTGAATTTTTATCCGTAAATTATTTATTATGGCTGTTTGGATTGGAATCTTTTGATGTAACAAAAACTTTTCTATTCTGCACATCATTTGCTATAATATGAGACTCAGTTGGTTTCAGCAGCTCCAGTACTTTCGGAGCGACGAGGAAAACTTAATTTTGCTACAAATTTATCTATTCATTTGAGTACTATAGGCCTATGTGCTATGTGATAGAGCAGTGATTTTCAGTGTTGATATGTGTGATCAATAAAATACTGCTGTCGACAAACTGGATTTCCAATCATTGATTTGAAGCATATGGAGAAAAAGAGGTATAATAATGCATAACGTCGTTTTACTTTTTTTAAAAAATGAAAGCTATTACTAGCTTTGAAATTCACACGATCTTGGACTTGTTGAATTACATATAATTATATTGTTCTTAATACGCAAATAAAATAAACCGATTTTAACTTGTTTTTCTAAGCTTTCATTCATTATCCGGCTTCCTCTTTTCTCTTCAACACTCATGTTCGAAAAAAAATATCAGTCTCGTTAGTGGAATGGTGCGGCGACTTGTTGTCGCGCAAAATAGGTTTTAGACTTCGAGTGAGATCGCCCGTAAGGTTATTATACAGGTTTATTATAAATGATTGATCCGATTAAAAAAATTAATAATTTAAAAATATTACAGGTAGAACCAAGCGGTTTGTGGCATGTTGTAGAGAAACATTGCAAGTTTTTGATACAAGTTTCATAATTATACCTGTACAAATGGCGCCGGAATCCTAAAAAAAAGACAATATTCACATATTAACAAATTGAACCTCCACAACAGAAAGCATTTTGTCTCCCCAATTTTCAAATACAAGATGAGTTAACACAGATTCAGAGTCACAAATGGATCCCACATCAAACATTTGTGACGTCTTATGTGTCGCTTTATCATTGAATGAAGCGAAATTTTATGCAATAAAGATTTCCGCCTTTTTTTTCCTTTTTAAGGATACCGGCGTCGTTTCTAAAGGTATAATTAGGAAACTTGTGTCACAAGAAGCTTGAAATGTTTCTCTACAATATGCCACAAACCGCTTGGATCTACCTATAATACTTTTTGAATTATTAATTTTCTTTATCGGAACAATCACTTTTAATAACCCTGTAGTTTAGCCTATTCATGGATTATCTGACCAAAGAAAAACTGAGTGCTTTTCATTAACAATTTTACATATACAGATGGAGGAAAAGCAGATTCAATACACATTCTGTTTCATAACTTTACATATGTTCCTGATCCTGATATTTGCTAGAAACAAGAGAATATAACGAATATTGACAGCAAGCTAGCTTCTCGATCAATCGTTTGAAATAGATGGAGAATAAAGGCATAACGTCGTTTTATAAAAATATTGTACAAACTGCTGTAGCTTAAATATCTGAAGATCTTATACTTTACAAACTCAGTTTAAATTCAGTAGCCGTACCACATCTACATAAGGGAAAATTGAGGTGTAAAAGGGCAATTTTTGCTTTTAATGAAATTTTCACTTCTTTCAAAATTCTTGGTGTCGTATGTTTTCCTTGTACGAAAAAATATTATTTTGATTACAGTAAACCTACCAGACACCTCTATGAAATTATAATGCTTCAGAAATAACCTTTCAGTAGTTATCTCAGATTTTTATTTTACTAAAAACAATGTGAGTAAAAATAATGAAAAATACTTTTTTAGATATAATTATTTCTAAAAGCAATTCGTACTAAAAAGTGAAAAATATTTTTTTATGCATGACTAACAAGAAAAGCATACCGCGCTCTCTCGTATACAGTTACTTTATAAGTTCCTAAATTGGCGCGCCTTATGCTTTTGTTTTTACTCATTCATAAACAAAATTATTTTTCACTTTTTAGTATGTGTAAGAAAAGTATATCTTTAAAAAGTGTTTTTTATTATTTTTTCGAGGTATTTTGGTGTTCGTATACTTTTTTCTCAAGCTAACGTTTTCCGACCCAAATCCTAAAGCGTTCAGCAACCACTCAAACGGCAGATCGTTGCAGGTTAGTATTTATTTTTGATAAAGAAGTCCATATTAAAAAGAAATATTATAATATGCTTTTAAAATATAAAAATATATGAATGTAACAATAGAATATTGTATTGTTATTTGGCTTACGTCGCTGTGCAAATTTCATCACTGCATGACGTCGGGAAATAATCTAAATTAACGCTGCAAGATTTGAGGACACCACGAACCATTCTGAACTAAAGAAAAAAGAATGTAAAAATCATGTATTTTTACATTTCCATGTTTTCATTCTTGATTCACTGTGTACAAGTTGTTATACTAGCAGAGAAATCAGCGAGGCCCTGTTGTCAGTACCATAAACGAAAGAAAACACTGGTATATAACACGAAAATTTGGGAAATAGGATGAAAAATAAATTTAAGAAAGTTAATTTTTCCTTGCTTTTTACCCTAAAGTCCCGAAAGGGCCTTCAGACGATAAGAAAGGTCGATTCTTTATAAACCTTTGCCCATTCTTAATACATAATTAAAAAAGATACCTTTACCAGTCAAGGGAAAGATTTAAAACTTTCGTGGTCCATCAACACAGTCCGTGTTGTTTATCAGTTCACGCAGTACCCCTGTATTATTTTAATAGATCAGCTAATAAGACCTTGTAAGTGACATAAGCTTAAGAAATAAAATCAGTATAAAGTTCAAATGCATAACAAAGTAACTCAAAAGAAAGAAGAAATAGGATAAATTAAAAATTTTGTGGAATATATCTGGTGTAGTAAAAAGTAATCCATTATTTTGCCAATAGATGACTTCAGTGATCTGTATCTCGCGTTGTATAAGTCCGATCGGGTTCAATGAGATGGCGTTCAAACGATGAGATTGCGTACTACAAACACTGTTCAGAAAGTTGTGATGTGTTGACTCAGTGTTATATGAGCGCGCGTCAAAATGGACACTAGCAAAGAGAAAATACGCTATATTTTACAGTTTCTCTTCGATAAAGGCGAAAACGCAAGCCATGCGGCTGCAAATGTGAATAGTGTTTATGGTCCTGATACTGTAACAGCCAATCACGCGCAATTTTGGTTTCGTCGATTCCGTTCCGGTAATTTTGACGTCAAAGATGTACCACGCACTGGAAGGCCAAGTGTCGAAAATGTCGATAAAATCATGGACATTGTCGCGTCCGACCGTCATGTAAGCACTGTTTCGATTGCCCAAGAGCTAAACATTGCACATAAAACCGTGTGGAACCATTTGCATAAGGCTGGATACACAAAGAAGCTTGATGTATGGGTGCCACACGAGTTAACGCAAAAAAACCTCATGGACCGAATTTCCATCTGCGAATCGCTGCTGAATCGCAACAAAAGCGACCCATTTCTCAAGCGGTTGGTGACTGGTGATGAAAAGTGGATCACTTACGACAACATCACACGAAAACGGTCGAAGCGCGGTGCGCCGGCGCAAACGGTTCCCAAGCCAGGATTGACGGCCAGAAAGGTTTTGCTGTGTGTTTGGTGGGATTGACAGGGAATTATCTACTATGAGCTGCTTCCCTACGGTCAAACCCTTAACTCGGAACTATACTGTCAACAATTGAACCGTCTGAAGGCAACAATCGCCCAGAAGCGCCCAGCTTTGGTCAATAGGAGAGGCATGTGTTCCACCAGGAGAACGCCAGGCCACACACATCGTTAGTGACTCGCTAGAAGCCCCGGGAGCTTGGTTGGGAGGTTCTTATGCATCCATCTTATAGTCCGGACCTGGCACCGAGTGATTACCATCTGTTACTGTCCATGGCGAACACGTTTGCTGGTGCAAAATTCGCGTCAAGAGAGGCTTGTGAAAATCGACTGTCTCAATTTTTTGCCAATAGGGACAAGGGCTTCTATGAGAGAGGCATCATGATATTACCTTCCAAATGGCAACACGTTATCGAACAAAACGGCGCATATGTGACCTAAATCGGATCATTCTAACTATGGTAAGTCAAGCCTTCAATGTCATGCAAAAATATTGGCTTACTTTTTACTACACCAAATATTAACTCTTTTCCGGCGTAACCACCCTTCCGATTATTTTAAAATGTTCAAAGAAACAGAAGAATTGATAGCATAACCGGACAAATGGAAAAACGTACTCTTGGGTTGGGGAAGTGGTGATTTCTGTATATAAAAAAAAATCCCATCC
The DNA here is from genome assembly GCA_022664845.1 of Lepisma saccharinum. Classification (NCBI taxonomy): domain Eukaryota; kingdom Metazoa; phylum Arthropoda; class Insecta; order Zygentoma; family Lepismatidae; genus Lepisma; species Lepisma saccharinum. The sequence goes on along the minus strand of JAGDQP010066791.1, from coordinate 5,496 downwards.
AAAAGATTTTTATAAAATCATTTCTATTATAGACTGATGAAAAACTGACGATTCAAATCAAATAACAGGCTGCAGCTCTGAAACTACTGCAGCTATTGAAGCGAAATATATTTTATTTTATAACTCATATATTACAGATTGTAACAGTTTTTGTTGTATCAAAAAATTCGCATTTAAACGGCAGTAATAAAGTATTTTCCCTCCGCCTATTGAAAAGTTCCCTATCTGCTATCCGCCCGTGACGTCACTGTCGCAAAAACAGTTAGAACAAAATTCCGAACTTCCGAGCGCCTGATGTACATACCTCCTCGCTTATTCTCTTGTACGTACCTTGACTGATTGTGAAGGTACCAGCATGCGTCCAGGGACGCTAACAACAGTGAACGTCTTTGCGCCCGTGCTAAAGAGAACATTTCCAAAACAAACAAACACACCCAAATTAAAGGGGGGTGCCAACTGCCACAAGGAAGCATTGAGAATAGGGCCCTATTGTTGCCAGTCCTGACCGGGCGAATACACTGTGAGGTGTTTCGGGGGCCTGAACTTCATACAATACTTTAAGTGGTATTTTCGCTCCCCAGAAAGAGAAACTACATATTATTTTTAATAAAACCGAAATATACACTAACGAATACACACAAAATAGTAAGCAAAGGAGATGTTTGAAAATTGACTCTGTGTTACGGCTGTCACACTGTAAGCAGGTTAAACTTTTCGAAATTGGACACATGTACGCGGATCGCCTTCTTTATATATATCGTTCGAAACATATTGTCAAGAATAACTCTGAAATGTTAATTTCGGAAATTTTCGGCCCCAACACAAAGTGCCAAAATATAGAACAGGGTGAACAAATGATCGTACATGTATATAGTTGGAAACGACTTGACAAGACAATGTTCGTATTGGAAGTTGTTGATCGGAAGTGATCGAAATTGGCATTTATGAATGTCTTGTTCCAAAGTTACCAAGTACATATGTTTCCGAAGTTTCCAACGATTAGTGCCGGTCGGCTTGCCGGCAATTGCCGAGGGCCCAATGGGCCTGAAAACCTTGCGAGGAGTCCAGACGCATAGGACATATTTAAAATATAGAATAAACTTAATTATCAGATTTTTTAAATTCGAAAAACAGAATTAGTTATTTTTATTTAAAAAACAGGGGAAGGGGGACTATTGCCACAAGGATAACTATTTTTTTAGTTCCAAAACTTTTTCCTATGTGTCAATAGTCTTCTTCGCATGTGTTAACTCCTTAAAACAGTCACTTGAATCTACTACCAAAACATTTTCTCACGCGATAACTTAGGCTGTTATTGAATGTTGAAGACCGATGAGGTCAGCGTCAGCTTGTAACCCCCTTTGTTATGTTCCGTCCCACCCTCTTTTATTTCTCTATGTTATTCTGGGAACAGATGACAATATCGAAGGTGAGTCACCTCACGTGGGTGCCGACAGAAGAACAATGATTGTGAAGAAAGGGAAGTAAGAGGTCTTCTGATAGTAATTCAGAAGCATAATACAGTAGTATCCTATAGCGAAATATATTTGTCTACGTTTAGGTTTGTTTTGTGAACGAGATAGTTAGTGATTCGCAAGTCCTGAAGGTGAAAACGTCATTTGTAATGAGTTGGTTTTGTTAATGTTGTAAATGTAATGAGCAGAAGAAAATGAGTCCAACAAGTGATGCTGCAAAAAGGCAGGTAAGGAAAGAAAGAAAAGAACATTTGAAGAAAATAAACACTTTAATTCAGTCATATTTTCGTTCTGGGCCTGAAAAAAAATTGTCTGTTTTTCAAATACAGTTGACTAAAATTAACAAGATCATTGTGCATAATAGCAGTGTTCGAATTAAAGACAAGACAATTTAATATATTATATATCTACATTTTTCAGTGAATAAGACATCGTAAGACCAGTGAACTGATGGCATTACATAAATGGTGTTATGTAAAAGCAGCAAGACAGTAAAATTACACAAACAGGTAACAAATAATACCTGTTGTATAACAATATATGTAAAGAAACTATGTAATATGTAAACAGCGCAAACCGACTCTTCCGGGCAGGTTCGTTGTTGTTGACGAGACCCTCAATAACATTGGCTAGCAACCTCCCCTTAAAAGACTGCTGACCCATGTAGTTTCAGGCGCCTCTCTTCCCCAAAAGGGGAAAATGAAAAAGGATTAAGAGAGTAGGATATCTTAGGACAGGACATACTTACAGTCCAGGTATCCAAATCTCTGCTGGTTCTCTCAACGGAGGCACGAATTCGTTTCCAGAAGCCACAGACAGACCAGCAGGTGTTAACCATTCTACAGGACTACAACCAACCTGCTCCGGTGAGTCAAAGCGCTAAGATATATAACCTTTACCTAATAATATGGAAATAAACCCAGTTTCCAAAACCTCTCGCTTTTGATTTCCTTTAATAGCTACATCCTCACGATCTCAGTATAATCCGCAAGGCGGGAAACATGACGTGGTGGACATGCAAGTGTCCCATCTAATATTTTTCTTCTTTCTTTCTTACTCTCCCTTTCTTGAATTATTTTTGTAATACATTTTCCTTTCACCACCACCGGAATCATGATGATTTTGATCTAGTTATAAATATGCACAACCTCAAGAATTTATTTCTTTTTTAAAAGATACGATAGAGAACAACAAAGCTTTCTGCTCTCTTCCTTTTCTTAGGTCACCTAACCAAGAAAGCACTATATTGAACTTTGATTTATATGTAGGCAAAAAACAAGCACAAGTAGGCACATTCCATAAATGATTCACAGTGGAAAGTACATCGAATGCTCATTTCTCGTTTTATAATGAATTTAACATTGTAGCTACTTAAACTTCCCTTATTGCGATAAGGTTGTAATACGACTACATTCTTATGATTTCTTGATTTTTTTTCCTTTTCCCCTTCTTCCTCCCAGGGAGAACCAGTGCTGAATAAGGGACATTAGCATGCTACATATTTCAATCTGAGATTTGCTCGGAATATAATTTAAGCAACGTGGTATATTTTCTATGTTAGTAGTATATAAAGTTTATACATTTATTGATAATGTACTGCTATATTTTATATTAACGTAATAACAAGTAAAATTGAATGGTAAACATGCCTAACACTAGAAGTGGAATACAGGCAGGGAAGCAGACCCCAGAAATCTCCCCCATAACTTCGCCACAGGGATCACCACACGTATCATCACGCGCTTCACCAGTACAGCACGCAAACCCAGCGACAACGCGGCTGAAGCAAATTTATAACCCCCAAACTATAAACCAGGGCAACCATTCACTGAGTTTTTATCAGAATTTGAACTGATAGCTCAGCTAAACAAGTGGGATAATGAGGAACCCAAATTGCGTTTTGGAGTGTCGCTTACAGGAATGCCCCTCGATATATATTTTGAGTATACATAAGAAAACAGGCTATGAGAATATGTCCTTTAGTTATTTGACGGAAAGAATCAGTAGTGAGTGACGTCTATTGAACCACTTTATGGAAGTAGAGGCGCTCCTGAATTCGAAGATTCAACAGCTAAGTGAAAATCCATTTTATTATCTTATTTCGAAAGATAAGTTAATTCAGCAACTTTGTCCAGAAATGACCATGCAAAAGAAGATTTTCCATATTGTAGTAGGCCTAAGAAAATCATTCCTAGACCAGGTATCCCTGCAAAAGTTTCAAACAATAGAAGATTTAAAACTTCATTCTTTGTTGAACAGAGAATATATCTTGCAGATTTTTTCCCAATAAAATCTGCTATCACTAGGAGTATACAAGATCAATAATGAGGCCCTCTTTTGCAAGCAATATCTTGTTACCTAACTTACAAAATCTACTTTTCTATACCACTTTTAGAGCTTTCTTGCATGTTATCACCATTCCACACTTGTATAACTTCCTGTCCCAGTTCTTTGTTCACTATATTTCCTGTCTTCCGTAAATTTGGAAACATGCTTTTCACACCAACATCACAGTAGTTTTCCTCTTCCGCCCGATTCCTACTATTAACTTCACCACCTCATCTGAATTGATCACTCTTCAACTATCTTGATCTTCTCTTATGGCCTCCGTGACTCTCTTAATTTTCTTCACCAATCTGAGTAGGATATTGCATCTACAGTTCAGGACCGGCCTCAGCTTCACATCTTTTTGTAAATATTTGAGATATTTTTCACTATCGGAAGTCCGCGCTCTTTGTCTATAAACATCTAAAACATTTGTCCTTGCAGTCTTCCACTATGTCATTCCTTATTTCTTTTTCATCTCCTTTCCTTCATTTCCATCTTCATTTTGTCCCTCCAGTTTTCTCTTATATCATTATTTATCTATCACTACAGCCGCCCCCGCTTTATGCGCCTGATTTATAGCACAATGTGTTTTCTTCCTGTAACGCTTATCATTCCTTTCCTCTTCCTTGATATTGGGTCTCTTTTTCCTAAGTACTTTCCTAAGCAACGCCGCCAGCTTCTTTGTTGTCCTCTTTCTTACCTCCTTATCTTCAATCTGCGTCAAGGCTTCCTTCATCCCGTAGGGCATCTCCTCGATATCCACCTTCTACTTTTCCCTTTGAATTTGTACCCCAAACCTAAAAAATCTTGTTCCTTCCTCCTTATCAGAGTTTCACCTTACTTCTCCACTCTTCTCTTGCAGGCCACTTGCCGTCCTTCTTCCTCTTTCGAACTAATCTTCTTAACATTTTCCCTAAGCCTGGATCTCCCTTTCTCTTTAAACACCTCTTACCATTTTCCTAGCGCTACCATAGACATCTCCCTGGTAAACAAACTCAAACCCTTTTTCATTTCCTCCTTAATCTACTCATTGACCTTTCTAAGCCTACCTAACCCTACTTTAACTTCCTGATCTCGTTCCATATAAGCTTTTTGTGCACTTCACTAAAGAGTTTATGTCATCTCTTTGTATTACCCACTACACGTTTCTCTTGCACTGTTTTTCTTTTGTGGTCACTCCGCTTCTAAGCACTCCTTCACAAACCTCAATGATTCTTTGTTGATCTTTTTCTGCTGTCCTTCCACTCGCTTATTTTTCTTTTCAGCTTCGAATAATGTAAAATCTGGATATGAGACCTCGAATCCATACTTAAGTTTATTAACATATGATTACAAAACTTATAGCCTTGAATCTATTATATTACCACACAGTTACAAGGTAGCAGCTTCGGTATTCTATCATCTGATACAGGATCTTGTATAAACCCAGGGATAGTAGATTTAGTTATGAATGACAGAGAAATGATGGTGATGTAGAAAGTGAAGGACAGAGAACTCATTATTTTTGTCTTATAAAAATAAAAAAAAAACCCACACATGTTGATATTTCATATGCTGTATAAACTACTTTTAAATGTAGTTAGCTACAATTTTACTTAAATTTTTCGATATGTACAATACATATGTACTAAAAGCTTGTATCTAAAAGTGAAACTAAATTCTGAAGAACAGTGCTTAAAATGCAATCCTAGCT
>JAGDQP010066790.1:0-11236 GCA_022664845.1 Lepisma saccharinum | reverse complement strand
CTTAAAATGTACGGTGTATATTCTTAGAAAGTATACAAAACCGACAGTAGTCCTCCTAGTGGCAGAAGTTCGAATTACGAAATGTATATTATTTTAAAAAAATATATCAATTTGGCATCCAGTCGATTTTTTTTATTTTATTCTAGAAGCTTTAATTTTATAGTAAAAATTATTATCTTTAAACAGTCTCCTCCATTATCACAGAGCATTCGAATTTATGTGTCAGAAACAAAAAAATATATATACATTTACTTTTTCTATGGGGCGACAATTTGACGTCCGATATACGGATGCCAAATGTTCGTGGACGCCAAATGTAATGCTAGAACGACAATGTATGGACGTCAAATGTTCGCAAAGTAAATATATATATATATATATATATATATATATATATAAATGTAATGAATAAATAAATTGATCTTTCTTCACATGATTCTACAACTGTTGGTAATGCTTAGGAAGAAATATTTTTAACCCTGCCCAAAATAGTTAGCTCAGCGAAGATTTAAGAAAAGTAAATCATTATTGTTGTGTATAACTGTGATAGACTGTAACGGAAAACATCGAATTGTAAACGATACGTTGTTCCAGAGATTTTTCCACCCTAATAAATTGGAAATTCCGATGACGAAATAAATCAGCTAAGATCTTCCTAATTTAATTAAAATAATGCTGATACAGAAACATGTAATAATGAGTACAGGGAAGCCTTATGTTGTCCAATACGCAATAGAAAATAACCGCTTTCAGGTATGGTAGTTGGAGATCCAGCCCTCGAGACGAATCTCACCTTTTATAATGCAAATATGGTAAATTCAGGAAACTTATCAGCTACCGGAATAAAATGTGTAGGTACACATACATTTGTTTTTTATATTATAAAATTAAAAATCAACAATGAGCAATACATAACGTAAGGGATGGGACAATATTTACATAATTAAAGATATCCTGTACTTTTCCAAGTATCATAGCATGTCCTACACCAAATGTTGTAAACGTGGCTTGAAAAGAAGAAACTAAACATTTCCAAATAAATCAATGAATGAACTGTATCAAGGTAACTACTTAAATTGGGATACCGAGTCTGCAAAAGGCATTCATTACAATTTATAGAGATTTTCGAAATAATATATGATTAGTTGTGAAGGAGTTAGAATACAACACTTTACAAAATCAAGAAAATCACTAACCGGTTATACAGCCATTTAAGGGATCGTGGCGACGGCCTCCTACTACACGGGCAGGATTCGGGAACAACAAAGAGGGCGGTCAAGGGGAAGATTTGGTTTTATACTCGATAAACAAAGTGGAACAGGAAACCGGGTGTGACTGACATGTCACGCGATGCCTGCTTCTCCATCCGCAAAACATGACCAAACATGGACATGGATTACGGTTAGAAGCATGACTAGTTGTTTGTTGTTACGTGGACTTTCCAAAGTTAATACACATTATTTTCTTTGTTGACCACGAGTGGCATGGATTTTCCGTTGCTGTTAATACTGCATCCAGTTATTACAACCACGCCTTGATGTTTACATTTCGCCCAAATGCATCAACTTATATTTCTCTTCAAAAAGTTCAAAACGGGTATTTTTCAATAACAAAAAATGTTTGGGGAAATTAACAAAGCTATTTGGGAATGGGTTTCGGGTCATTAGAATTGAACGCATCAGTATTTTTTTATCTTTTTACCACTTTCTGCAACATGGAATAAAAATATCAATTCCACATTTTTTTTAAGGTTTCAGTCAATTACATACGTCTAATTTGTAGCTCAAGGGAAATGTTAATGCATTACAATACAAGAAAAATCGTCTTTATCTCTAACCATTAAATTTTCAGGTTCTAAAGATTAACATATTCAATATATTACCGATTTTGCTTGTCAATAACGTAGTTGACGCTATGACAGGTTGATACACATGGACAGCTCCTAGTACGTAATTCTTCCATAATTATATCTGCAAGATAAAAACACACTTTAATATAATTGCCACGGATATCTTAATTATTTAAACGCTCATTATTGTTTTCAACAATGAATTTACTCATTAAGTAGGCATTTCTGAAATATTATTTTTATGAATGTAGAGAGGAGGCAGTCTCATATCGATAGACCAATGTTAAGTAACCGTACCATAGTAAGAAATAGCAAAACTGCCAGTGCACAAAGAAAGCTCAACTGTGCATGAAGGCACGAATTAGTTAAAATTAACATGATGTAACTCGCATTACGCTTCTGAGAATCAGAAATTATTTATTGTTGTTCCACAAAGAAAAAACAACTGGCTAAATCATACCCAAAGGTATGGAAGTTGCTTCTTTATATTTGAAATAATGTTACTAGGAATGAATATGATTCAATCTAAGTAAGAAAAGGTTCTTAATCTGCGGTCCAAGGACTCTTAGGTGGTCCGTGAATGGTTTTCGGTGTGCTAAATCTTATGTTAAAATATATATGTATAACATAGTGTAAAACAAAGTGTTATATACAATATTATCTTAAAGTTTACATTGCTGTGAGGTACGTTACAACACTTCCCCTTGCAAAATATTAAATCAATTTCTTTCATAACTCACTGTTCATTGATCTGCAGAAGAGATTTTTCTAATTAATGAGCGCCTCTTTCGCTAACGCTACTATCGTCTTTTTCGCATTTAATATCCACTCTTACAATACATACTAAATACTTAAAGCTGGATTCCTGTTTTTCTCTTCTGATATTGGTGTTAACTATCGTTTGATTTGTTCCAGTCACCATCCCATTCGTTTTATTTACTATTATTTTCATTCCATGTTATAAGCAGTTTTTCTGCAGATGTCTCAACTTCTTAAGTGATGTCTCATTCTCTGCAAGAATGAACATTTTAGATGCGAATCTAATAAATTTGTTTTTTCTTCCCCAGATTGTAACCCCTCTTACTCTTTCGAATAATTTATTTACTATCTCTTCTAGATATAAGTTACATACGGTGTGCGGGACACAGCATCCCAGTCTCACCCTTCGACCTGTTGGTGTTCCTTCTGATATGTCATCTTTTACTTTTACCCTTATTATCTGATTTAGACAGAACTTCCTTATACGCCTCCGAACTTTCCAACTTTCACATGGGTTATTCAACACCAGTATTAAAATTTACGTCTTAACTCGATACAATACCTTTTTCAAACCTACGAATGCTACTTATACTACCTCATCTTTTCCCATGTAAGTAATATAGAGATTAATCGGTTTCAGTGCAGATTTTTATCTGGCCCATTTTTCTAAAAGTTATAAAACACCTCTAAAATGTAAAACAATCACTCAAAAATTAACTTTTTTGCGGACCTATTTTCAAATAATGTTTGCTCTATTTTTATAAGTTATAAACACCTCTAAAATGTAAAAAATCCCTCAAAAATGAACTTTTTTTTAAACGGTGAAAATAAAAGCACTTAAAAATGAAAGTTTTTGTGCGGACCTAATTTCAATAATAATTTTTGCTCTATTTTTATAATTTATTTATTATTAGTAGATGTTAAATTACCAATTCGAGCGCAGTCGTAATTTTAAACTATTTTTGCGCACTCTTTAATTATTTTTGCTCTCTTATTATACGAGCCAATTGAAGAAAAAGTGAGCCCTTCTGCTGCTTTTTCTTTATTTAAACGCCTTCAGCTGCTATGAGAATATTTGCACTTCTCCGAGCAAGATCCGAGAACCTTCGATAATACTGATAGCTAATACCATCTGTTGACAAAGGAGAGAACTACGTGAGAACGAAAGGCCGCGCAAGGATCCTTGCGTCGGCTACGAATTTTCAATTGGAAGATAAATAAGCTAAACAAGAAAAAGCATATATATATCCCTTGTTATGAGAGATAGAAGCAAACCAACCCCTGTTTCATAATAAAGGTTTGAAACAATGTTGTCACCTAAATATTGAAAAAGCACTAGAATATGCTTCCAGTAAACTTCCAGTAAAAATAAGATGGAAGCATTAGTTTATCTGTATCTCGAAAACTAATAATCGTAGACATATAAATGTATATTATATATATTCTGAATTTACTCAACAAACGAATGGTGTAAATAGTGGTTCCATAACTTCATAAAATCAAGGGGTCTCGAAAACTAATAACCGTAAACATATAAATGTGAATCTACTCAACAAATCCAGTTGACTGGTGGGTTACATAGCTATAAGAATACAATTAGAAATCTTACTTCGCCTGTTTATCAACAGATCACATAAGAATTTGAATAAATAACCAAAACTTAAATGTGTGAATATGCGTAATGAAACCGCTTGAAGAGCTCTCGTTGAATGGAAAATACATGCCTTAAGAATTCTCTGCAATTGTTCTCATTTAATTTTAAAGGAAAAGCATTTACATTGAAAATAACGCATTCACCTTTAACAGTTAAACTAAATTTATTAGTAGCAATGAATTTCTCATTTCCGCAGGGTTTATTAAATTCTTGAACAATTCCATAGTGTTGTTTATAGAACTCAGTCCACATATCAAAAGATAAAACGACACATCATTGGTCATTTTGCAATAGAACTTGTAGTTTCTCTTGAAATCCTTTAAAAGTAATATTGAATTTTTCTGAAAGAATAAGCTTGGTCTCTGGATTCATTTATAAAGAAAAAAAATAGTCAACATTATTTGTGTCTCTAACTTTTCCAATAATGCGTTTAAATCTAAATCACACACCAACTCATTTTTAAACTTATTAATTAACTGCACTCCTCTTTTTATTTGAATTAGTACTTAAACCGGTAATAACAGTGGAGAGTGTTGTAAAACTTGTACCCACAGGAATTAACCCCATTGTAGCTGATAAAGAGATTCTTAAACAATCGCTCTTTTTTCAACATTAAGTCATATTGCACTCTTTCTTTGAAATATTATCATGATTTAAAACTTTTCAATATTTTTTTATTCTTTGCATCATGTATGTATTTGTTCTCTCCAATTAATATGGCAAAACAAATAGTTTTATCGGCTACACCACTTCTAAAGTCAACCACAGCTTTTTGACTAGTTTTTTTCATTAACAATGTTTTGATTTCTTTTAGTACAGTTAATAAGACACATTGGTCTATCTGTAATAAACTCTTCAGGACTAAAACCATATCTGTATTTTCATGTACAAATCTCTTGTACACTGTATATGCTTCATACATATCTTTATAATCATTATTTGCAATATCAAAGTCACAACTTTCTCTAGGAAACATTTCATTTCTACCATTCTTCAAATAAAAGTCATAACATTACAATGTTCAAAAACGCCTAAATTATTTTTCTCTTCTGAGTTATCATCTTTATTGGTTTGGAAAACCAGAACCACGAAATCTGGCATATCGAACTCTTGGGAATTAAAGCTATTTGATAGACAAAATTCAAAATGAGTTGTATTTTGTACAGCTCTTTCAATACATTGATATATATTGAATGATATCAATTGGTTTCGTTCTTTGTACAGCTTCTCTTTATATTTAACTTCAAAATCTGAATTAACTTCAATAACTGGAACTCTAATTTCCATACATTTTATTACAATATTTCCTTTATGTTCTTATGTAGATCCATCACTTCGTGTTTGCCATCTATAAAAATATCAACATTCGAGTTACTTCCAATGAATGAAAGTTTTAATCCACCCCTCCAAACAAATTTTCATAATCACTTAAAAATCCCCATATAAAATTTCATGGATAATTAACTGTATGCACCTTTAATTTGTCTTGATCTTGTATAAATCATGACTTTTTTAAATAGGGGTCCAATGATGTAAATTTTAAACTACCAATAGTTGATGTTGTTAAACCAGGATGGTCGTTAGTATTTATAAGTGTCCCATATTTCGATTTCATTCAGATTTCGAAGGATATAAATTCTTCGAAATAAATATGGAAAGAAATTTCCAATGAATCTTGTGTTTAAATTTCCTTCAAAGGTCCCAACTGCATCGCCTGTAATTTCACATTTCATTCTAATATATCCCATATGAGGGTGTATAAAAACATCACATCCTATTATTTCAAAATCAATGTTTTTATTTGAATTTAAATGTGATATCATTTCTGGAGTTGGTGGAAATGTTTCATATTCATAAGATTCAATTGCTTTTGATAATTCCATTTATATAAAATAAAAAAAATACATTTAATTACTTTACTTCCAAAAGTACAGTGATAATATATTTTCCAAAATCAATTAAATTCTCGTTTTCATCTCTAGTACTTACTTCAAAATTACTATACTTATCATGTCGAATATTAAAGATCAACGGATCAGGAGGATTATAATTAATTTGATATTTAAACTCAGAATCTGGTTTAAAATAAGCAATGATATCGGATTTTTTTGGCTATAATCATCATGTTTTACAATCATTCCATCAGCTTAATCACAATGAATATTAATAGTATCAAATGGAATAAACGTAGGATTATATTTACTAATATGTGTTGTATGTAATTCCAAGTGAACGTTATTAACAAAATCTAATAATTTTCCCATACTCATTAAATTTATATTTTTATCTTTTGTTGTTATTGCAAATTTATTAAGCAATCTATTTTCTGAAAGAGTCATATATGAACTTAAAGATTTATTTAAATCATTTAGACTATATTGACCTACTGGTACTTCTATTTTTGTACTTAAATATAAACATTTATTATTTTTGTAGTAACATTAGGAGTTAAATAAGTTGAATGTAAGTCAACTAATCCAACATTCGTTTTATCATTCACATAATAATTTAGTATTGTTTTTAGAACACCACTTCTTCCTCAAATTTTAAACATAAGCATTTATATATTATAAAGCTTATTCCCTAACTTACTTAATATCTGACTAAATCTATGTCATTTGAGAAGAGTTTCAAATCATTTAAACAAAAATGACCACAAATGACCCATATTCTTGATATCTTTCATCGTTAATATACAAATAATCACTTCCTAAATATTTAATTAAATTTCTAGGAGGCCTTGCTCCATATGAATCAAACACAAACTTTTCATTCCCATGTTTCCAATAACAGATCCAATGACTTCCAATGTTATTCAAGTTATCTAAATTTACAATTCCACGCTCATTATATTTGGTTTGTGTGGTATTTCATCAATCATAAATACTCCTCCAAAGTTTATTTTTATTTTTATTTCTTTAACAAGTTTTTCAATATCAAACTTGATCAGAGCTTCGGGTTTTTTTATTTTTAATACCTGAACCGCGAGCTATATCTTACCCCACTTTATTATGTTTTTAAGCTCTTGAAGCATTTCATTATCTTTTTAATTGTAAGTGCACTACTAACTGTTGATACAACATCACTAGCAATGCCATCAGCTGCTGCCAACGCTCCCAATATAGAAACTAAAGTAACAATAAACCCACCATAATGTTCCTTCTTACCAACTTTTATTTCTTTATTAATTTTTCTAATTTGTGGAATTGATAAAGGTAATTTTAAACCTGAAATATTTTAATAGCTTTTTCTTTCTTTTCAACTTGTTTAGCTGTAAGAATATGATCAATTTTTAATTTCTTGAGCTCTTAGTTTGAAATAAATAAAGTTATATTACTGAGTCTCAGTTAATATGTATAAACATTTACTTAATATATGTTAATTCAAATCCTAAATTTCCTTTTAAACGCATTGTTCTCCCCTACTAAAAATGCAGGAAGCTTCTCTGTAATCAAATTAGAATGCGGAGCAGAAAGTCTTTCCCAAGCTTTATTTTCCAATATTTTATCAAATTTATGACGTGTTTCCAAGTCATTATTTTCATAACAGACAATATCATGTTCTTTCCATGCTTCATCTAATTTACTAATTCCTTTATCACCTCTATTCAGTCTTTCCTCGAGCCTCGTAAAGGGGCCACAATGCTGGTACCCAGATATATGCATTTCAGGCATACCTTTTAATTTAAATATCATATACTAATCCGTTTCCATATTTTTGCTAATCCGAAATCTAGGAGGTAATATACTCATCATTTTAATTAAATAACCAATACCCTTAGGGTCATTTGGAATAAAATCTGTTAACCTAGAAACAAACATATTTGTAATACTCACTTTTTCATTGTAAGGATTATCATTTCCAGCCAATTCCTCTCCAGCTAAAACAACTGAACGGTCAATTAATTTTCTCACATCATCCATCCATCCAAACTCTTTTGGGGTATTTGTGTACTTTTTAATTCCTGTTCCAACTCTTGAACTCCCATGAGCTGGATTTATATATTTTTCATAGATTTGTTTTATATATTTTGTATACTTATAACCACGGTTTGAATTAACTTTCCTTTTCTGCTTCTGTCATAATTCTCAAATACAGCTTCAGAGTTAAGAATAATAGCCATATAATTTTTCATATCATCATCTTCAATAACATTTTCATCAGGTTTTGATTTTGTCAAAATCTCCCACAGCCCCTTAGTTCCCGTATACTTCTTTGTGTCAATAATTAAATCATCATCCATAATTTTTAAATCCAAAATCCCTATTTTACACTTTGTTCCATCAGATGGATCTGGACATATCCTAAATACTAAATATCTTTCCTTTGAATTTAAATAACTTGTTGCCGAACCCCCAGACGAGTAATTCCTTCAGAACTTTTAGTTTACTTTCGTTTAGTATCGGTTTCAATTCAATATTGTGGGGGGTTATGAAAAACTGGTACTAATTTTCTTATTAAAATTTTAATTTCTTCTGATATGTCATTTCCTAATTCTTTAATTGCGTCAATAACTGGTTGTTCTTCTCTTTTTCGTTAATCGTATTGACCTATTCGCTCTTTGCTCCAATTTTTGAAACCCTTTAAAGTTCTTCCGCTAATTTTGTATTTCTCTCTACATCTTTTAGGTTTGGTAGTTTGTTTTTCTTTTCATCAAACGTCTCCATTTATATAAAACGAATATTTAACGAATTATCTTTAATTTTATTTCTATATTTTCTCTCGTTGTGTTTAGATGTAACATCAATACTTAAAAATCCATAATCTTCATCCCAACATTTTGCACACATTCTTTTAAAATTTTCGAATGACATATCTCCTCATAAGAAATCGTTATAAATATGTTTTAAATTTGTGCCATCCTGCTTAAATGTGCATCCTAATTTGGTATCATCTTACTAATTGTTTGGAACCTTAGAATACGTTTGAGCTAAATAAAATACATTTAAATTTCTGTCTACCCCTTGTAAAATATTCTCTAATCCTATTAGAATTTTCTTAAATGAAGTTATAAAACAAGACCATTGAACTTCTGTAACATTTATCAGGTGGAATATTATTTTTATTATCGGAAGGAAAGAATACTGAACTTTCATTTTCTTTTTTTCTAACATTTTATAAACGTCTTGTAGTTTTTCATGTAACGGTTGGTATAAACTCTTAGAATAAACATAAACATATCTATGATTTATCCATCCAGGATTCAAAATAAAATTAAATAATAGATAAATCTTTCCACAATTACTTGGACCAACAATTATATATCTTAAATTATCAGTTAATAATTCTGTATTTAATTTTATTGTTTTATCTTTCTCTTTGGAACATAAATTATTGTCTATATCCAAATTTACTTTCATTTATATCACATAAGTTTTTATAATAAATGCTAGTAGATGTATATGGTAATTGAAAATCTGAAACATGTTTCAATGACATAATTGAAACTGTTCTTAATGAGAAAAATGATGTCTGATGATATTAATGAAAAAATAGAAAATGTTGTTAATGAAAAAATAGAGTCTGAGAATATTAAAGAGAAAAAGAAAAGGTTGTTAAAACTTATAATGATGAAATATTGCAAAAAATACTAGCATTTATAATACTATTGATAATAATTACAATGATTTCTACCAAAGACACTAATTCACTTAATCGGTAAATAAGAAGGTAAGCCAAATGCAGACCAAATTTTCAAATTCGTACATGGTAGTTTTTACTTTGTGTTTCCCTTCAAAGCACAAATTTTGGGAATTTTGTCAGAACCGGATATTAGTCATATAGATATATTTATAAACTCCGAAAGCCTAATCCGAATATCGAAGATTCGTCTTCCAGAAGGGTGGCATCCCTCTCCAATTCAAGTTGAGAATAGAGATAAAATTTTATTTAAGCCTAATAGGTTATCTAACATGAAAGAGAAAACTATCATTTTCATATTTTTTCATGTTTATATAGTTGATCAGATAAATAATTATTCAAAATGGTAAAGTTAATAAAATATTTAAATTCAATGGAGGGGAGTAACAAAGGCAGAACAAAACGTTAACACAAGACTAACCTAGGTGGGAACATTTTGACTGCGTATATAACTCTTATGTTTATGCAACTCTTGTAATTCTAATTAATTCATCTTGCGTTCCAATATATTTTAAAACTAAGTCTCACGTCCTGGATACTTTTTTGACTTCTTTTAGAGATTTTAATAATTATTATTCCTTACCATATAATTCATTATGATTATACCTTTTAATAATTAACAAAGTATCCATTTATTTATACAGAAATTAAGAATTTCTCTTTGATATAAATGAATACATATTGTGTTAAATTTAAGAAACAAACAGACACAAAAATATAAAGCATGAGAAAACGGGAAACGGTCGATCTATTTTAAAAGGTATTTGTGTTAGTTTTGGTTCAAATAAATCTAGTTCTCTAAACATGAAATAAATATTAGAGATGGAATCATTGAAGAATTACATAAACCAGCTAAAGGAAACTACTCGAGGCGAGAGGTAATAACTTATGGTATTGATGATATTTGGCAAGCAGATCTTGTAGAAATGGACTCTGGTAATTTAAAAGGTATTTCTAAAATCAATAAAGTTTTAAATACTTCATAACTATTATTGATGTATGATCCAAGTACGATTTTGCTGTACCACTGAAAAATAAAACTGGAAAATATGTTGCAGAATCATTAGAACATATATTTGTAACAAATAAGAGATCGCCAAATAATCTTGAAACTGAAAAATTCAAAGAGTTTAACAACAAGATCTTTAAAGACTTAATGAAAAAGTACAATATCAATCCCTATTCTACGTACACAGGTATGGAAGCAACTGTGGTTGAACGATTCAATAGAAAGCTGAAGGAAAAATGGAAATACAATTTGACAAACAAGAAAATCGTAAATGGATTGACATATTAGCAAATTTAGTGCAGGAATACAATCATACAGTGCATAG
>JAGDQP010066789.1:0-11236 GCA_022664845.1 Lepisma saccharinum | reverse complement strand
GGTTAGAAGGTTTTAACCAACCGCCCTATTCCCCTGACTTTGGTTAGAAGGTTTTAACCAACCACCCTATTCTCCTGACTTTGGTTAGAAGGTTTTATCCAAACACCCAATTCTCCTGACTTTGGTTTAAAGGTTTTAACCAACCTCTCTATTCTCCTGACTTTGGTATTCATCTCCTATACCAGAAAGATGACAATAGGCTATTGATTGCGATGTTAATTATGCACAGTTCTAGGCGAGTTTCATTTTGTGTTTTTCGCACTTATATATACACACCAGAAACGAGTAGAACTCTTGCACGTACTTAAAACATATAATTATTGCCTTTAAAAACTGGCCCAGTTCATTTATACTTAAGTTTTGTCTAAAAGCGTTCGGCCCTTGACGCTGCCCCTCGTGATATGTTGGACCTTGGCCTCCCTTGTTCTAAAACACGGCATTTTCGAATTTCACATCTACTGGGCGTTATATTTACGTCGACGGTAAGTTATTAGAAAAACGGCAAGTCGAATTCTAGTCTATTACTCGTTGAACCAATTTGTATTCGTAATTTGCCCAAGCAGAGAGAGAGAGAGGGAGAGAGAGAGAGAGAGAGAGAGAAAGAAAGAGAGCGGGGAAGTGGGGAAATACAGAAAGTATCATAATGACAAAATCATTAGAAAACGTATATTCAAAAAACAGTATGAAAGACTTCGTTCCCATAGCAACAGATTTTAAAATAATATTTCATAATGATGGAACCTCTGAAAGATAAATTTATCATCATTTGGAGTAGAAAAAGTAGAAGAGCTCTTCTGGAAAGTAATTTTTTGAAAATAATCTCTCTTTCTTCATATAAAGCAAAGGAAAGTGTGTTCAGTGTCCTTGCTGGCTCATTGTATGCAAGCAATGGAAGCTTTTTCACAGAAACCTAATGATACACCCTTTTCTTTGCTTCCCTCTTCCTTTTGAAACTGGGGAATGACATTCTCTTACCCACTTCAACAAACTGCAGACCATTTTTGAGCTCAATTATAGAAGTTGTTCTCAGAAATGGGGTCGAGAATAGGGTTATTCCTTCTTTTTCTCAATTGTCGCTGATAGACAAAAAAACGTGAATACTGCTTTCAACATGCACTCAAGAACAGAGTTAGTAATGAACGTATACAGCTGGACAAGAACGTTCGCACGTCTAAAGTGCCCTAACACACACTAAAGCTTGAATTTTCCTGTGCTATTCCCTTGAAATTGTACAACTAACCCACATTTTCAGGTTGCACGTTAAAGGTCAACTAGACAGCAAGCACCCATGGGATATTTTAGGTGCTCTGAAACCCTCCGAAGAGTCTAATTCACAACGATGCATACACAGAGATAAAACAGTGCTTAAGCTTGAAGAAAGAACTATAGAGACTATTAGATTTGCAAATGGAACCGTTCGCCTAGCACAACCTGAAAACATGGTAAAATCGAAAGTATCTTCTAAAGAATACGAAATGATGATAAACATAAAAAAAGAAATGAATGGGGATTGGAATAAATACTATACCAACATCCTAATTAGTAACTGGTATCCAATTTCAAGTTTTTGAAAAGTGTTATTACAAATGGGATTACGGAATGTGGTAAAGAAACATGGATGAGGAAGCCATGAGGAAATGCGGATTTCATAAATATGATTTGATTTTATCTTCCGAAGAACGGAAGTAGGAATTTATCAAAAAATAATTTTACGTTTCTCTATTTAAGTCAGAATTATCAAAGAACTTACTTTCACCACTTTTGCGTTAACTTGTCTACAAACCCAGTTTTAGTCATAGTGATATATGTCAGACTTCAGGCGCTATTACTGTCGAGCTTGTTGATAAGCTTGCTCGTCCGAGCTTCTTCGAGGAGCAAGTTCGACAGTGTAACAGCGCCTTACACTGGTGAGTTTCCTCGTCTAGAAACCTAATCAACAAACTCGACAGCATAATAGAAGAAAATCCGTCAAGCATGGTCAACGGCAGGCTCGTCGAGCAAGATGGAAAACATTTGAAAAGACTAAATTTCCTCGGCACCCAGTGGAGAAATAGAATCGAGGAAGCGCAACAACACGGTCGATAGTGTAATAGTGCAAAGTATACTCGAGCGTCCTCGACACAAGGCTAATGAGCAAAATGTTTAGCAAGTTGATCAGCAAGCTCGATAGTGCAATAGTGCCTTCACAGCATTAATGATTTCACCGTAACAGCTGTTCCATTGACTGGCAGAGAAAGTGATGGCATGATCTCGCTTATGGAAGACTTGAACCTCCTGTCGTTAAAACAGAGTTCTGCATAATGATGTATTGCTTCTCGACTCTCGAGCGCCGAGCCGCGGCTACGTACCTGGAGACCCTCCTATCGGGTCATTTGAATTTGAATTCCATTTATGGCCTTTAGGAAACTATGGTTCAGGCCAAAATAAGAATGGGAAGAGGATGTGGAAAGGAACTTCGCCAGGGCCTAGTTTTGAAGGTACTATCGTGGCATTGGCCTGATGTAACTCAGGGAAAACTTTAGAAAAATCTCAGTCAGCATCCCCGGAAGCTGAAATCGAACCCAAAATCTCCTGATGCGAAATCAACGCTCTACAAAATTAGGCTAAGACTTCTCAGTTTCTTTCGGGTTAAACAAGTCTCTTGTTTTAAGTGAAAATAGCTTTAACATAAGATTTATCTTATCCTGTTTTATACAGAATATAATAGAATAAATAAATTTCGTGATTTTGAATTTCTGACTACCATTACTTTTTCACAAGCGACGGTTTTTGGAGAAAACAAATAGAATCGATCGGTGGATTTTCAAGGAAAAGTAGGCTTTTCTTATACACCTCAGAATCATAATGTTTCATGGCTTGTTTCAAAGTTTATAAGCTACGACTTGAAATTTATATATAGATAACACATACCATTATCACTTGCGATATGTAGAAGCAGAACGAATTGAAAAGGGTTGAAAAATATTTCCGACAATTTTCTATCGTTTCCGCAGCTCCTGCTGCTGATAGGAACAACATAATGGACTATACCTTAACTTTCCCCTGTAAAAACAATATTTTCCTCAAGTAGGGCTCGAAATGGTTGAGTACAATTTTGCAGGTCCGCGCCAAACAAAATGTTGAAAAACACTGCACTACACTATACCGAGGATTAGCTTTGTGTCTTTCTAAGAGGTATGTATCAAAATTAAAAAAGTAAAGTTATATTTGGAGGTGATGGTTTACTGAAAATTATTTAATAAAGGATTAGCTTTATTTTAGAATATGATCATGAAATGAAAATGTCAATGCAAATGTTATTGTTAATTCTGATTTATAGTAATTCTTGGCCTATCATGGTAACACTTTAACAATAGTTTTAGTCACGCGATTTAGTTTTAACAATACCTAAAACCGTTACTAAGGAATAATTTTTAATATCCTAAACTCCACGATTCGAACAGATGTCCTGAATAATCAGACGAGAATAATTTTTGGCTTCCTTAATGCTCTGTGTTCTGTGGTAAGTCACCAAAGGAGCTAAGACGTATTCCCCACTGACAACTCAAGACGTTTTCCCATCGGTGCAGCTGGCTGCACCTAGTAATTGGATAAATGATATTGCAGTGAGTTGACTTGAATGTCCGAAAAGGAAATCATTGTCTTGGAAGAAAACCCGCTATGAGAAATTTACTAAGTGCAATATGTCTTATCTCGGTGCAATACAGACCTCAGGTGAAGAGGGCTTGTTTCACAATAACATCCCATGGACTCATACAAAAGGATTAAAACGATATTTTGCTAGTTACTGAATGGTCCAGAGGAGAAGGCATCCTTCTAAGACAACCAAAATGCTATAAGAAGCCTCTGAAAGCCACAACTAACCATGTTTGAAAATTGACTCACTGAAAGCTTTCTATGTTCTTGTAGGACTTCATTGTTTACTTTCAGCCTAAAGAGTGATGAATTCGCGTTTTGATTATATTCACCAAAGGAACTTGTAAATAATTGACATGCTTCAAATCGTTTTACTTATTCATGCTTTTCAGAGGCATTTTACTTTAAGCGAAACAAGAAGTCTGAGCGCTCATTAGTTTTATTTAGATTCTGAAGGAAAAAGAATTGAATTGAAATCTATTAATATTTGTTTCCAGTACAAATTGAGCTATTGTGTCTTCTCTGTTCTTTCACCATGTTTATCAGTAGCGTTCTATCGACAGTGGCAAGGTCTTCGTCAATTTCGATCTCGCTCTTTCCTTTCTGCTTGAGCCTGCTACTTATTACTTAATGCTGAGAAGCATTTGCTAACGATTTCTTTCTCTTCTTCTTTTCCTTCAACCGTAAATTAACTCGCATACTTTTGGTTTGCTTTTCTAAAGATCTGGGACCCGTTGAACACAATTTGCCAGGCTACAACCATCAAAAATGTTGATAAAGACTGCTGCTCAGAATTGTGAAAAATTGGATAACGTCACTTTTACTTTAACCAATCCGTATATACATTTAGTAGGATAAGCATTTATAATCATCTTGCGCTCATAAATATTCTGAATTACAAGTCAAATACAACATCTAATTGTACTTCATATATATCTCATAATACATTCATAATGCATATCTGGTATATACCAGAAATAATCAAGAATATTCATCTATTGAGTCATCAGCTTTAAGACAGATTGTTATTTAATGACAATGTGTATCATTCTTTAAGACAGATTGTTCAATTAACATCCCAAGCTTCCATTTTCATAATCTCAAAGTCAGTAACCATTTCGTACGTATAAAAGCTGCATATTTTTCTTAAGAACTCGAAACTAAACGTGCTTTGCTAAGAACTCCAGAGATACAAACTATTTTACCTTTCAACACTGAACTTGTTCATATCAATAATTGTTTAACACAGAATTCTCTTATCCAACTTTGAGTTCTAACAGTACTTTTTCGGCCTTTGAAACATTAGATTGCATTAATTTGAACAAATTTATATTTACTTCAAGCGATTTATGTTCTCACAGAAGATGTAAGTAAATTCGGTGTTGAGATTTTTCATTTTCTTCCTTTAGATCTTCTGTCAATTACAACTGCCTCTCTTTGCCGTTCTGTTACCTATCGGTCGTTAGGACATTGAGATTCTTTCTCTGCTCCTGGAATAAATCATAGAAATGGAAAAAGCTCGGGAAGAGAAGTTGGGAATGAAACCATAAAAATTCATGAAGACACGAGGAGAAAATAAGAAGAGAGTGTAAAATTTCCGATTCCCTTATTTCATTTCATATCCAACACACACAGAAGAGCATGGTGCTGGTATATTTTCTTTTCTGACTGATGTTATGTAGAATCCTTTTCCATAATTTTATTTGAAGCAACGAACGTTGGGAAAATATCAATTATAAGTATCTGTGACTGTATCATGCGAGCCTTAAATATAAAAACTTTTGTTTATGTCTATATCCCATTGTCGGTGTATGTGCATACGCGTAAGATGTTCACTATAAATACTTCCTGTAGTGGCTTTTGAGTATTTATAAATCATGCAATTTGGCAATCCATGGATTGCAAACTCTGAGTAAGGGACATGAATTTACGTAATATCCACACACTTTGTGATTACTTTCAATCTCTTTAATGCTGTGAACTGGATGTTTAACCATTAACAGATACGACCAATTGGCTATGTTTCATATTGAACGATCTGATAGTAATATTAAGAACTTCCAGACACTCACGCATTAACGTTCTTTGTTCCTGTGGCGCCTAACATGTTATGCTGCGATAAGGTGTATTTGGATTACCTAGGCAAGTTAGTTGACTTTTTTTATGGTTTTGGGTTATAGGAATGTTCACCAGCTATTCATTTATTTTAAGAAAGCATATTCCTCTATCAAAAGGAAAAAAATTGCAATATCCTGGCAGAACTCAGATTTAAAAAAAAAACTTATTCATCTAGTGAGGATGTATCTCAGCAACCCCATAAGCAGAGTATGGATAGGTAGTAATATGAAAGATAGTTTTGAGATTCTCAACGGATTGAAACAAGGTGATACCTTACCACCATTACTGTTTTATTTTGCGTTAAAATATGCGATTCAGAAAATAAAAAGAGGACGAAAAGGACTAACACTGAATGGCTTGAATCACATGTTCATGTATGCGGATGATGTAGATTTAATAGGGGACGATACAGATGTATTACAAAGTAACATCGATGTCTTAGTAGAAGCGTGCGATGAGATATGTTGTTTACCTGTAGGTAAACATAAAGAAAACAAAATACATGATGAAATAGAGTGCATAATGAAGAAATTCAGACTTTACGACTCACCCGTCGTTGTAAGAATAATGAAATCGCGACGATTAAGGAGGGCAGGCGCTGTATCTTAGATGGGAACTTGCGAATTTCGTAAGCCATAGAGTAAGTAAGTAAGTATATAGGCCTACGCTTATGTTGACGTTCATGTGGCTTGTCTTCTTCCACAGTACACGGCGGATAGCTTCCTAAATATGTATCATTTACATATAATATTATACAATAGGACAACAGAGAACGGGACTGATATACAGTATGTAGCAGCACATTGTAAGTACGCTAGAAGACGGGGAAACCAATTGTACCCTACCTCTCAGATCCTCTCTTTGAATGATCGCTAAGAATTGAAAGCGTCCGATTATCTTTGTTCTTCAGGAGTCGCTGGTTCAGGAATAATTCTTATACCGATTCTTTTTAAATGATATGCAACCCAAGAAACATAACACGCAATAGATACACTGGTTAACTAATCAAAGAGGAAATAACAGTTCGTTTTATTATGGAACTGTTATGAGAGTTCTATACTAAGTGTTGCAGAGTTTGATTTGATTGCTCTATAACTTGTTATTACACTGAAAAATCTTTGGATTAGGAATACCTATCTAATAATATGATGGTTTCACTTTTTAGGGTGATCACATTTGCAGATATTGGAGATCAGATTCAACAAGATGGCGAACATCTCTATGCTCAACTCGGCCAAATCCTGCTGCATCAGTGCCCCAATTTATGCATATTGTAGGTAGGGGGGGGGGTATCAAATTTGACAACTTGTTCTACCATACCCCCAAACGTGTTGCATTTGGGTTATAGTCTGGTGAATTTGGAGCCCAAGCCAGTGTATAATTCATTGTTATGTTCCTCCAACCACTCTGTATCGATCTGAGCCCGATGTACCAATCCATTAATGTGTTTAAACGTGGTATTGTTATCTTCAATAACCTGCCCAGAATATGGGTGCAAATGCTCAGCTAATAAGTTTCTGTGGCGTTCACCATTCAAGGGTTTAAGTATAATGACCAATGGTCATAGGGCATGTAGGAGATAACTCCCAGACTAGGACACCGCAACCATTGATTTGAATTTTATTTATGGCCTTTAGGCATCTAAGACTCAGGCCGAGATAGGGGAGGGGAAAGGATTCGGGAAGGTTTCGGCCAGGGCCTATTTTGAAGGTGTCATCGGGCATTTACCTGGTGTAACCGAGGAAAAACCGTGGAAAGCATTCAGAATTGTCGGACACTGGGATCAAATCCACGACCTCCCGAATGTTGAGCAACGCTCTACCACCAAGCTACGGCGGCTTGGTACAACCATCAATCTATTGAACGCCAATCTATTGAATCTATTACAAAAATTTCAAAATATGACTAAAAGTAAGACAGGTTCTTCTTTGAACAATGCTAGAAAGTACAGAGTTGTACATACTCTGGTATCCGAGTAATGAAGAGGAAAGTGAGGTCGGCGATTTTTTTTTCGTCTTATCAGGATTCCTTTGTTTTCTTATTAGAACAATTTGTTGTACTTTTTGCCACTTGTACTTTTTGCCACGTGAAAGTGCCAGTGACTAATAATGTGCATTGTATCTTCGAGTGTTCATTTTGTTGTGCTGTGAAACAGGTGATCAGAATACGCGAACTCAGTGTTTTGGGCTCACTTTTCGTGACTCTGTGTCTGGTAGTTTGTAGTGACTGTCTTGGTGCCTTGTGATTTCTTTGTTGGGAATCGATGAATTTACATAAAGTGCTGCGTACAGATGTAAGGCAGAATACTATTGAATGCCCACAACAACTGCTTTTTGGTGCTTCATCGCCGTTACGTTTGTCAACAGTATATGACTTTTTAAGGCACTATTTATTGGAAATAGAAGAATAATACGCTTAACATACAACGAATAATAGAAATTTGGCGTGTTGCTTCAATCTCCGGCGATACGATTATTGGTGAATGAGCGATAATTGTAAAGTTTTTGAAGTATCATGAAAACCTCCGTCAGTTTCAAGAATTTTATAGTAAGTGTATTTTAAGGTCAATTCCCAGCATTTATAAGCGAAATCAATTTTTAAAAAATGAGAATTTTTTATAATTTTTTCTTCAAAAGGGAATATTTAGGTCGATTTTGACAATTGCCAGCTTGAGATGTCGACCGATCAAGCTGAATCTTTTGCACGTAATATTCAAGCGATTTGGCCAAACATCCACCTCATCAACATAGCAAATTTTAAAAAAAAGTTTTTTTTTCGATCCACCCTAACGTACAGCCAAGGAATTTTTATCGTCTATGGCTATGAAACCCCATCTGACGCAATGTACGTAGCATGATGATTGTCGAAATTGGCCCTACTCATCTTCTGTTATACTGATGAGTCAAGTGTTCCACTCTGCTACACCATTGCTAAATACCGGTCATGACACCCGATGCTCATTTCTCGTATCAACCATACAAGGCCAGGAACAGCCAGTAAGTGACACTGTTTCTGAAATAATGACATGTCCTGGTGCCTTAATATTTGACGGTGGTTAAATTGAATCATGTCCCTCTTCTCTCATGATGGTAACCATCTTTATTTGAAGAATATTATATTATTGATTAACGTAACCTGATATCGTTGTTCAAATATATATGTAAAGTTTCACATATCTTCTATAAAAGAACAAATACGTCCCTTTCTTGAGTATTGAGTATAATACATTTTACACAGAAACGGTCTTAATAATTTACCTTTTACAAATTCGGTCAATTTAACTTATTTCACTGGAAGAGGTCGTAAATAAGTTATATAGAAATCTGAGTGACTATATCCGGGTCTTGGGTACTTACACCTTCCCAGTACTTTGGGTATTGAATTGAATTTTTATCTATGACCTTTAGGCAACTAAGAATCAGGCCGGGATAGGCGAGGGGAAAGGATTCGGGAAGGTGTCAGCCAGGGCTGTTGAAGATGCCATTCCGGCATTTGCCTGGGGTGACTGAGGAAACACCCTGGAAAACACAATAGTTTGGGATACGAAGGAAGAATATATCTGAAAGATGTCACAAATCAGTTATATTTAAGGTTCAGGCATATTTGAAAAAAATATTTTCAATATCCAACATCTTTGGAGTTCGGACCAAAAACTAGAGTCCATGATTAACTATGATAACCGAAACTTTTGGTATTCGGACCACTCAGTTATGAAATTTACTTACAGTCGAGAAAGTTTTTCCTCAGCAAAAAGCCAGGGACAAATGAGGAATATATGTATATATATATATTCATCTAATTTGAAATATAAAATATGTTAGTTTGGAAATACCAGATTACTTATATCTAAGTTTAAATTGGATGAAAATAGATATCTCATTTACGAAGAAGACTTTACTCGGTGCACGGATAATAATGTTTATTTTGATTTTAAGAAATCGTTTTTCTACAGTGAAAGATGCGGTTACTTACTCGAGGAACTTTAATACCCGGAACAGTTTTGACCAGAATGTAAATCCTAATGCAGTACTTTATCAGAATCATCTATAACATGTCCGAAATCTTTGAAACTCAGGTTAAAATTAAGGGCGAAATTCGTTTTTTTTAATACGGATCTCGTATATCTGGAACCTTTTCAGTCCTGATTGTTGTAACCTAGACACGTAGTCCCGATATCTGAGATCGTTTTAACCCTTGACAAAATAGTATTTTCTGCTCAGCGCGTAGTCTTGTACCCTTGTTGTGTCGTATGCTGCACTTCTGCGACGGGTGCCGGACGTTCGGTGCTGAAAGAGTATTGAAAGTGGAATGACATGTTGGCGTACAGTCCAAATGAACCCACAATACCAGATATGGAAGTTCTTTTGTACTGTGTTAGTATTCGTAACTTTCGTTGTTTTCGTGGATATTTTATAAGAAAATGGCGCGAAAGCTTACTGAGAAGGACGTTGTCGAATTGCTGGAAGATGAACTTTAATCGTACACTGAATATACAGAAACATTTCTATTTCTCAACGACTTAAACGTTAGTGACCGGTAAAATCCGGATCCTACAATTGCATCATTATATATAATGGTGAGTTTTCATTAGATGTTTAGATTGTCATTTTTTAAATTTAAGTGATCCTCAAATGAAGGTACTTTTCGATCTTGGATGGCTATTGTGAAAACCACGTGAATAATTTTATTTCAGTCTCTTTTAGTTTTTAATTATATAATGACGATTTTTTTTTACAAGACTCAAAATTACTTGCCAAAAATTATACATTTGTGTAAAATTGTTTAAAAATTTAATAAATTACTGGAGTTTATTAACAGCACTTGATTCATCTCATCTATAAGGTTGTGTCATTGTGTTAGTGATTCCATTTTTGTCACGTAACAAAATATCAATGAGAAAAATAGGAAATTTCTTCCCGGTTTCAAAATATCGAAACCAGTTAAGGATTAATACAATTTATATTCGTTTAGTCTACTGCAAGTCCTTTAAGTTGGATATCACTTGAGTGAATATTTGCCCCTCAAATATGATAAAAAGGTTTTGTAGGAGATATTTTTTTTAGGAGAACAAAATAAAATCTTTTGTATTTCCAAGAAGATCGCGAAAGTGAAACCAGACTTTCTCCTCACCTTGTTCATGTCAGAATAACTTACTAAAGATTCATGTCTCTGGAGTATCATGCAATGCAAAAGGGTGAAACCACATTTCAACGTTTTCACGCTGTTAATTCTTCATTTCTCACCTCTAAATTGGAGTAAATCATTTGTTAGTGATCGTTCGCAATCCAATTTATGTAACAGTTCACGAAGCTTTACGGCTAACATGAGTGCTTCATGCAATGATCAAGAATAATTGAAAAATTATATTGGATGGAAGCACTGGAAACCGTAAGAGAGAACGTAGAGCTCAAGGAAAGAATAGAAAAAATAAAAGGAATAATATAACTTGTGGTTGGAGGCAGCGAAAATCACTAACGTCACA
>JAGDQP010066788.1:0-11236 GCA_022664845.1 Lepisma saccharinum | reverse complement strand
ACGTTCATTCAAATCGTGTGGGACCCATTTACCCAGTCTTCCCCATTCCTCGTAAACGTCTGCTGATTGTTTCTTGTGACACATTTAATGCTTTTGCCAATTGTTGTTGAGTTTGAGTTGGGCCATCCTCCAATAACACCTGCAATTGCTCGTTTTCGCACTTTTGTGGTCTACCAGAGCGCTCACTGTCTCTCACATTGAAATCAGCACTTTTAAATTGTCGAAACCATGTCTCACATGTTCTAATCGATGGAGCGTGTTCACCATATGTTTCAACCAGCACACGATGACTTTCAACAGCCTTTTTCTTTTGATTAAATAAGAAAAGCAATGGGTGCCGCAAATGTTCTTTTTCAGGCACAAACTTCGACATGATCACTGAACGATAAAACAAAGACGCTAGTTTTTGGCTGACTCAATTTGTGTGTGTTTGTAGTTTAATGTCAGACGAACAAAATGACGTATGTGTCAAATCAATAGGCTGCGTACTTTTCGTTGGCGCCATCTCTTAGGTAAACTGGAAACTACTTATGCATACACCTGGTAGTCCTCGAGTCGACACTTTCCCGAATCCTTTCCCCTACCCTACCCTGCCCTGAGCCTTAGGTGACTAAAGTCCATAAATAAAAGTCGTCCCCCTCACTAAAGTAAGAATATTATGAGTTGCAAGGGATGGGTATTTTGCTTTTTTAAAAAAAGTTTGTCGCATTTGTTTTCAGTGGTTCATTCTTCAGTACTTGTTGTTGCTATTTTGATCTTTTCCCTCAAACACACATTCTCTCTCTCTCCCTCCCTCTGTGTGTGTGTGTGTCTGTCTCTCTCTATTTCACACACACAAGAAACGTGTGACTTCGGGGACTCTCATGATTTGGATTGTGCTAGTATGACAACCTCCATTGTGTTAAATCACCAATATCAACACCATATGATTTGTTTTTTTAACAAAAGTAAAAGTGGTGGTCACCCTGTAACACCGAAAAATGTTGACTTAGCCAGTTTTGCAGTGTGACCTCTGATTATTAAAGATTCATAAACTAAAAAGAATCAGTTGTGAAAATTCTACAACACTGGAAGTAATTACCCGGGTACTTCATGGTAACATATTTACGGAGTTCTAAAAGAGCGTTGACATAATCATACCTTTATAATGCCTTTTGAAGAGGCAGAGTTTCTCGCCAACATACGCTAATTCTAAACAAAAATAATCGTTTATGAAACTGCTTTTATTTGTGTTTTAGTATAGTTCGGAAACCTTTTTTCATGCCTATTTCTAGCAAGTAAGTGCACAATCCATATCATTTTCCGCTGTCCTTATAATTAATAATTTCGCTCTACTTCAGTCAACAGCATACACAAACATGTCTATTCTATATTCTAAAGAAAATAATATTTTAAATATATTTCTAAGTTAGAATCTGGACGTATTTGTTGTATATATTTAATTGCGTGCGATTTAGAATATGGCTCGCGTAACCAACACGCGTGCCGCCTGAGTAATGCACCCCTTCGGATATAGCCGAACTAGTCCTTGGACGTGCGTGTAGTCGCAGGTCACTTGAATTAAAATGGTGGCACACTAGGAAACACTTCCGGTACGTCACAGATCTTTTGCCTAAACGGAACTTATGAGTAAACTGTATTCTTGCGTATCCTCGCTATCGCTCGGTGTGCATCCTCCGCTGGTGGGTTTATATACATCCTAGTTTTTAGTGGCATCTTTTAAAATTGTAAATCACAACTTTTATTAAATTTCCTTTTGTGTATCTACATAAAAAACGAAAAAAAAACTTAATTTTCTTTAATTTAAAAAAAAGATATGTAAAAGTCGTCGCCAGGGTTTGAACCCGACATCGATGGATCAACTGTCTAAAGTATTGACTACAAGACTAAGCAGCTGCCGGGTAGAGCGCTTCTCGCTGTTACTTATCGTTCAGGATAAGCGAGAGTGGGCTACTTCCGTTTTAGTAAGCTGCCATTTTAATTCCAGTGACCTGCGGGTAGACGCAAATGTCCTTGGCTGCTCCTGGAAAAATCCCTCCTGCAGAAAGATCAACATTTTGATAGAAATGTAGTTATATGCTGCTGTATAGATGGCAGCACTACTAATTTTTTTATTTCTGCTCAAGTGATGAATCAGTATTGTCAGAAACAAAGGCGGAGGGAAAGCAAATGTAAACGCATAAAAGTTGATTTAACGGTTTGTAAACTTGTAGAGTTATACGTCTTTGTTTCTGACACTAGTTCTAATAAACAACAGTTTTCACAAATATTCAGATGAATAAAATAAGTCGGTTTGACGTTTTTGTGGTGCAGAGCATGTCCAACATCACCTCCATAAATAAGTTTTATGTTTGTAGGGGCCAAAAATGAGTATTTTAAGCTCAGGTCCTCAATGAAATATTTAACTTATTGGGATTATCCATCCTGAAATTTGTACTGCCCAATTATTGGCACTACTAAGAGTATTTTAACAAAGCTTAAAAATAATGTGGCGAAACTGATATTGTTCAGGACACGTAGCTTATTGTTTATTTCGTGACGTTTGCACATGAGACGCGATTTTCATTATTGGCCGTGGTTATGCTGATAATTTCAAAAAGACTTTGCTAAGTTACAATTATAACCTTTAGGCACTAAGCAGATAAGCTAATGCCCTATTTCCATTTTTCTGTAGTTACTTATTGCTTTAACGTAATTATTGAAGTGTTTTCCTTCTTCAAAAACTATAATTATAATTACAGACACCCTAGCATGTATAATTATGTACGCAATGCAAACTATGTGAGACGTTAGCATAATACCCAATGGAATAAGTCCGAAATTGGAATAACGGCGAAACGTATCTGATGGAATAACACCGACGGGAACAAAACTGATCGAAATAACACCGAATGGAAATGCAGCGAGCGGAATGAATAAGTCAGACTGGAATAAAATCGAAAGGTAAGGATCGATTGAAAGAAAGCCGAAAGGAATACGATCAATGGGAATAATATCGAAAGGAAATGTTCCGATCGAAATAACCCTGAAAGAAATAAAGTAGATTTGAATATCATCGAAACGACATTCAGCGAACTGAGTACAACCTATAGTAATAAGAACGAATGAACTAAACCCGAAGATAGTTGACTGAGTCTCGGAATACTACCGAAAGAAATAACATCGAGTAGGTATGGTACCGAGACTGGACTTTGTCTCGTCGAGACCGAGACTTAAGTTCAGAAATCGAGATGAGACCCAGAATCTATGCAACAAGACTTACTCGAGACGAGACCAAGACCGACACTTATTGCTCGAAACGAGACCGAGACTCTTGTCTTGATCGAGACTTTAAGCGTTATTTTCAAGAATGACGATAATATTAATTTAATACTTTTGTTGATGTTGTTTCATACTAGAAGTCTCGTGACTCGGTCTCGTGAGTTTCATTCAGATAAATTTTATTGAACATGTTATATTAAAGTTTTAAAATATGACCACAAGCCATACACGTAGTCAGTTATCAACGCCAAACTATTTTCTGATGCCTTTCAATAATAATATAAAACTGTTGGAGATTGTTTCGGAAACGGAAAAATACAGACTTTTTTTTTCTTTTGTGAATTTTCAGCCCCATGATTCCTCTTGCTGATAGTCTTTTAGTAGTGTTGACAATCTCCCATTTATATCAGCCTCTACTAGACTGATCAAGTAAAGACTGAAAAACATACGTCGGGAAGCCAAACTGACTAAATTGTGATATAGATATTTTCTTATCCCATTTGATTATTATGATTATAAAAAAATGGTAAGATTTTTGCAATACTACCCGGTACCTTACAAAAGTTGGAGACAATATACTATTCTACGTATATGTAAAGTCGGACCTCAATCGCGGGACAACTGAACTATCTTCGTAGCCCTGGTAATTCCTGATTTGAAAGTTGTCGACAGACAGACATAGCAATTGTATAAGTCTTTCCAGCACTTACTGCTGAAACCTAAATGGTGCATTAAGTTTTCCTTAGGAACTTCTTAGTTTATGCAGAGGAAATTCTGAACATCCTATCACGAAAATATACCTGTACATTCGATAAAATCAGTATTGTTTTTATAAAAATAAAGTAAGGTGGAGCGGTCGTTAGTGAAGTTTCACCGAGACATCCCGAACAACTCAACCACCTTCGTAGTCCTAGTAGTTCCTGAGCCTAAAATTGTCAATAGACGGATAAAGAGGGAATATAAGATTGTTCATTACTGTGCCTTAGACACAGTAAAGTTAATTTTTAACCTATTAAGCTATGCTTTGCTATGATCATTGGAATGACATTTCAATCTAATAACATGGCTTATTTGAAATACCAATTTGCTTATTTTACTTTATGAGATTTTCAATACGCTATTTGAAAGTAGCGCTACTGGGAACACACTTCAATACCTATGAATTGGTTCTTTTAATCAATCAAGAGCAGAATTGTAAACTAATTGATTCGTGTGGCTGTGGAATTCGGTAAATGCTATTTTCAACTTCTTTGTATTTACTTCCTTGTACAAAAGTTTACAATAAGTAAAATTTTTGTCAAGTACTGTACATTGTTAAAAATTTTCTTAATGTTTCTAGAAATTCTACGGGTAGTATTTCATGTTGTTTCACTGTGTTGGAGGAAATCTCAGAGACTTGTCACAAATTACTCACAACACAAGAACACACATACACATGCACACGATTCCCTGCAAAATGCCTGTTGGAAAGCTGATGTTCCCTAACCAGCACGCGTGACTTTATTTTAGAGAAGACTTGTGAACGGAGGAATATTTCTTACAAGTGACTGCGGGCAAGCAACAGATATCCACCACCAATGGTTGCTACAATTGAAGACATATGCAAAAACCAAAAAGGCAGGGGACATCTCATTGCAAACATATATCCATATCGACTCCATGGCTAATCCTATAGATGCTTCCATCACTGGCCACACAGCAAAACTAAGATCCATATGTGTACTTCGGCATGTCTACATAAAGATATTCCATATTTTATTTATTTCCCAAAGCCTTCACTAAATAAAAT
Source organism: Lepisma saccharinum (assembly GCA_022664845.1). Classification (NCBI taxonomy): domain Eukaryota; kingdom Metazoa; phylum Arthropoda; class Insecta; order Zygentoma; family Lepismatidae; genus Lepisma; species Lepisma saccharinum. The sequence goes on along the minus strand of JAGDQP010066788.1, from coordinate 6,186 downwards.
CTTATACTAGCAACCTGACAAAAGAATATCAATAAAACTTAATCGTTTTATTCTTGATTTTTATTCTTATCTCAATAACCATATTTGTCCATGTTCTCCAAATACTTTCAATAGTAAGTGCGTTTTTCAACATTGTGAGGGCACTTGTAACTCAAATTCATTAGACATATTCGAAAGGAACGTTTAAACCATTACGAAACTGGTTGTTAACGATTGTCCTAGTGTGGGCCTGAAAGTAAATCGCTAAAATTTCCCAGGACCTTCTAAGAGCCTCTTTCATACCCGCTAAACAGCCGGAATTTAGTTCTGTGTGATTCTTTTCCTATTGTTTTCGGATCTGTATACGTCCAACAAAAAGGCTGAGGTACTATACAAGGAGGCATTGTGTTGTTGAATAGGGTCGTATAAAAATGCACCATAGAGAGGACAATTGCAAGTGGCTTTTCTTCATAAATTCAAGCTAGGACATTCTGTAGAGCTAGCTACAAAAACATTAACAGTGCATTTGGGGCAGGAATGGCGAATGAACGCACCATTCACCGTTGGTTTGTCAAATTTCGTTTCGGTGACACATTACAAAATGAACCCCGTGTACACCTACCAACATCCTGTTCGGATCCAACACCTACACCTACCAACATCATGTAGAAGCGGACCCTCGGAAGTGTTATCATTGCAGACGAGTTAGGGCATACATCATACCACTGTTAGTCGGCGGATTCGTGCGATCGTTAAGGTAAAAAATGGGTGCCACATGTTTTGACACCCGCCAACAAGAATCGCCGTCTGGAGGTGTGAAGTTCTCTGAGTATAAGGAACAATCGGATTGTCACTTTAGATAAAAAATGGATCTGCTACGACAACCGTAAGTGGACAATGGTTGGGTCGTGATCAACGTCTATATTGGGAGTGATCCATCAAGTCTGTTTCAGGTGAGGTGAAACAATCAGTACAGATCTCCATGAAATACACCACAAACTTATTCGCAAGCATCCAGCAATGGTTAACAGACATGGTGTCCTCATATTGTATGACAATGCCAGCCCACATATCGTGCAAAGAATGGTACAGACTCTCCACGAGTTTAAGTGTGAAATTCTTCCTCATCTGCCATATTCGCCCGATCTCTCTCCCACTGACCACCACCTCTTCCAGCATGTCGATCACTTCTTGGAAGAGAAGACCTTCCCTGATGATCGCGCAGTGCAACATGCAGTTGAAGATTTCTTTGCATCGCAGACTCGACTTCTTTGGCCACGGAATCTTATCGTTGCCTGCAGACGGTGACTACTTAGATTGGTCACGTAATGTAGTTTTAATTTTTATTTTTGCTTTTGGACATGACGCAGCTGAGGCGGACATTACATTCGCACCAACTAAATATCATATATATATATATATATATATATTGAGGATCATAAAATATCCACGGCTGTACCAATCTTTCATGACTATTTTTCTTCCGCACAAACGGACGGGCAAATCATCTAGTTCAATCTATGAATTTAACCTATACGATATTTTGGTTCTCAGTCTGTAATGTTATGGAACTTACATACCCAAATTTCGGTAGTGTGAAACTGAATTCGAAATTTAGTAGCCTAATTTATGTTGGAATCTAGTTTCTTAATCTTAGTTAATTCATTTTGAATAGAATAGATAGACACTGTTCCGGATGAAGCCTACATTATTTAGTCACTCTCTCGCTTCTTATCGGATTCAATAATACGGTTTCTTTCCGCTTAAGTTGGTTTAATCTAAACTGGAGCTCTTCCCACAAATATTGTACTTCGTTACTTTCTGATGGTATTTGTTTGGCGATAGTTTTTTCACCTCAAACATTAATAGACCCGTTTCATCTGGATTTTACATGTCCTGCTCAAATTGTAAATTCTGTATTTTTCTATAAGCACTTCATGGAATTTTAAACACCTGGATTTTACATTCCTCCGACTAAAAAAGAGATAAAAGCTTCATTCAACAGCATTAATGATTATTGAAGCTCAAAACGTGGTACGCTGTCTTATTTTTTAACATATTATATCTTAACAACTAACTAGCCAAAAAGTTCTCTTTTTAAATGATGGATATTTATGCATAGTTTGTAATGTGAAAAGATTGCTCCCCTCCCAAAAGTGTATAAAAATTCTGACAACTTTGAAGAAAATTCCGGAAATTCCAAGATTTTTTTTATTTTCTTCCATAACGTACTTGCGTTCAACTTTGAGTAAGGACTTCTAAGTACTTTATCGCAAAAATATTTTAATTAGGTTGGGATTGTTACTTCACTGCAAGAACGACGATAAGTTAGTTTCTTTGATATGTTCGCTGTATTTGGAAGCCATTTCCTCAGAAACCACATTTGGAGAAATGTTGAATTGAGACACTTCTGTGTTCTAACAGTTCACCAAATTTTATTATTGGTTTAGATTTTACCGCTAAAAGTTTCGTAATTTGTAAAAAGCGTTCGCGAAGCAATATGGAAGCTATTGAATTTAACGGTGAGGCTACATCAGTCTCTGTAAAGTCTAAACCAATACCTCGCCGATTATAAAATTTGGACAGTTATTAGAACACTTAGGGCCGGTTTCTCCAACGTCAATTAAATATAGCTTAACCATCCAATAACTAACCGTGCGTTAAATTTTTAACCATCCGTTAAAATGTTTCCATTTCACCAACGCTAACACTACAAATTTAACAAACCGTTTACAATCGGACCGTTAAGTGAAGAGTATAGGTGAGTATATAACAAAGATCCGGTTGGCATTTCATTACATATTAATAATAATAAAGTAATAGTAATTTATTTTACAACAGAAAAGTGGTAGGAATGTAATTTATTTTCTGCAGTACTGAAGCAATGAATATAATGACTAAATACCGCAAAATAAAATGTATTTTCGCACTTCAAATATATTCCTACGTTCTAATATAATATAATAAAATATAATACGTTCCCAGGTACGTACAAGAGAATCGTTCTGATTTTAAATAGCATGCATAATATTCACAGTAACATGAAACATGTTGCTTAACCGCGAGTCGCGTTTCTATAACTCCCAGTTACTTGAAATCAATTTAAGGTGATATTCCTGTTTGTCTTCTCCATACAAAGGAACTCCAAAATTATTCAGAAACCGTTGTGTTAAATATGAAAATGCATTTCTTGAACTGTAAAATTATAACTTACAAAATAAGTTATTAGTAGTTTTCATATACAACCCCTACTTCGCCTTGAAGCGGTTCAAATTTCGAACGGGTTTTTCTTATTTACATGACAGTATTTACTTTCACAAAACACGTCTATTCTTGGCTTTTCGTAAAATATAGATTTCAACAGTTTACGATTAGCGAAGTTATTGAGATGGAGCAAAAAACATAAATTTTCCACTGCATTAGATTGTACCATCGTAACGTAATATATGACATTGACTGCAAGCTGGAATCGATTGAATACATATTTATGGAACTGAGTTTAGTTTCTGGGTATCCCAATATAGATTTTATTATTCTAAATGTATATTAGCATCAAAAACTAAAATTTTAAATATTTTTTAATGTTCAAATAATGTTAGCTGCTCCGAGATAGCAAAACATAGTGTGTTTTTTTCTTCAAAGTAGCACGAAATTGAGGAAAAACAGTTGAGTTTCGTATACGGCATTGCATTTAGTATATTTCTGTGCTCGCTTTTTGATATAAGTTCGACATCTTGTACATTACAGCCTTGCCGCAAAACAACAGTTAATTTGTCCAGCATCTTAATATCAGCGAGCAAGCAGCCTTAGTACAACAGATAACCCGAAGAGAAAAACAAGACGTCACTTCCGCTTTAGTACGCCGCCATTTTAATTCCAGTGACCTGCGGGTAGACGCACGTGTTGAAAGGACCTTTGCCACTCTTGCTTTAGGTTTCGAACTACCTTCAATATGGCGGCGACGAAGGAAAAGATGCTTTTGAAGCAAAAGGTAGTGATTCCGAACGCCCTCAGTGTTTTGTTATCAGTTGAATAGTGGAAGGTCCAGTGTTGCCAACCATGAAATTTTCAAACTAAGCCCAATCCTAAATGCCTTCCTTCCTTCTTTTCCTTCCTTTTGCTGAGAAACCAGTGAGTTAAGGAAAGGAACCTTGGAAGGAGTGTAGAAAAGGAAGAATTTTGAACGTTCTATATTTGGCGAGCATAGCGACATCTTTGAAAAGCATTAGAAGCGTAAACAACTGTACAGCGGGTGGCGGGATAGTAGTGGTGGTTGCGATATCGTAGGCAAACAACCGCAATTCAAAAAGCACGAATAATTAGAAACGCAAACAACTGCGCAGTTGTACTCATTTTGCCAGATGCTTTGATCGCGTGAGCTTTCCCCTCTCCTTCGCTAAAAAGAAATTGCACGGCGCATATTTGTAAGACAATGATCTACATGGTCTTATTCAATGACGCCCATTAGGGGGGCAATGGGGGGCGTTACCCTCCTCCCCCACCCGGAGAAAATGATACTATTACTAATATGGTACAAAATGTGGGGATCATGTCAGTCAAAAAAAGGGCGCTCCGAAAATCGTAACATGGGCGCTCTGGTCATATTCTTTATTCATCACGTGTATCGACCAGTAAGCAGGTCTTTCATTACAATTGCAATTCTTCACGTTTTTCTCTTTGAAAGACTTTCCAGCGAACAGCTACACCTAAATGTTTCAGTGCTTTTTGTAAGTTGTATTATTACATAAATCAGCGAAAAGGTTTTAAAGCGTTCAAAATGCAGTGTAAAAGAAATGACACTAAATAAATTATCAACAAAGTGATGCGTGCAACAAATTATCAACAAGTTACTCTGCTGGAATTTTTACATAGTAACTGCATATTATTTGAAATCAATTTTGTGACATTTTCTATTCCTCAATAGAACAACAAATAGTGTGCTCAGTAAACAATATGAACAAGAAGATTTATCCTGAATATCCGCATATATCCTGTTTTGATGGCGGAATACAGCTGCACCTGTCATTATTATTATACATTGCACATAAGATGGATACTGCTCACCGTTGTCCCGTGGCTAGGCTCGTGAAATTCTGTGAAACACGAAGCGGACGTAGTTCAGTTGGTACAGCGCAGGGATTCCGCCAGTAATTTGTTTGCGGGGATGTAAAGCCAGGGAGGAGGCATGCACGGTTTCTATCGATTTTTGACCGTATAAATTTTAAGTTTAGAGTTTTCTAGAAAATTTTGGGGTGACACCTCCACTTGGGGTCTGGCAGAATCACTGGTAGAGCGTTAGATTCTCATTCAGGAGGTCCTATGTTCGATACCACCGACCGACCATGCCGACATGTTTTTCCACGGATTTTCTTCAGTCACATCAGGCAAATGCCGGATGATACCTTCAACTTACGCTCTGGTCGACTCCTTCCCTTCCTGATCATCCTGGCTGAGGTTTTCCACAGTTTTTCCTTAGTCACTTCAAGGAAATGCCTGGATAGTACCTTCAGCTTAGGCCCTGACAGACACCTACCCGCACCCTTTCCACTCCCCTGACCCAAGCTGAGCCTTAGATGCCTGAAAGTAATAATTAAAGTTCAAGTTCAAGTTCACGGGCGACCATCCTGAAAGGTTTTCCAGGGTTTCCATCTTTACTAAGCAAATACGGGAATGGCACATAAGTAAGATCCTGACCGCTACCTTTCCCATACTTTCCTTTACCTGTCCAATTGAAAGTTGCTTAAAGTTATACTTCAATTCAATTCAACAAGAGGCAATCCAACGTGATATTAAAAAAAACAGCAATACATCAGATCATTTATTGTAGTATTTTCCTATCTTGTACACAAGAGCAGAAGAGAATGGACCGCACCACATACAGCGTCTACTAAGAATAGTGCTTTAACAAAGCTTCTTTTGATTTTGAAACTGTCATCCCCAACAACGCAAGATGACGCTTAACTAAAATAAATGCTTTCTTCCCCTGTATTTTTTTTTATATTGCTGCAAATAACAACAGAATCTTATTTTGAACAGAATATCCAAAATACCACGAAAGAATGAACAAACAATGAAAGGAAGGACTAACTAACTCCATTCATACAATGGAAGGAACAACACACTTCCTCCCTGCGCAATGCTTTCTTTATCCGTCAATTCATAGGTGACGCTAGTTTCTACATGAAACAATTGAACGCTAAAGGGTAC
>JAGDQP010066786.1:515-11237 GCA_022664845.1 Lepisma saccharinum | reverse complement strand
TGTGGACAACGTTACATTAGCCTTAAACACATCCTGTATACGGGGTAGTTCTCAACCTTCGTAATGGACACTGGTGGGAAAATCTATGACTGACTAAAACTGGCAGGCCACGGCATTCGCTTAGTAATCTCCATTTGTTCCTATCACTTTGAGTTTTTTTTTAAATACGTTATAATTCGAATTTATACGGGGGCGTTTTGGTTTTGTTTATAATAAAACCATTACTTAATATTTTACGTTATTAGGCTAGGAATTGTTAGGTTACATTCTACCTTTGATTTCAGTGGATGGAAAATACTATTTTTAAGTGAGTAAAATCTTTCACTCAAGCTAATGATTTTTTATTTGTTTGTTTGTTTCTCTTCCGAGGAAGTGTTTTAACTACTCCTTCCCTGCAAGACAAATTATGCAGAGAAAATGGTTGATCTAAATTACTTCTGATAGCCAGCTGATAGGGAGATAGACAAACATTCTAAATTATGTCTTCGAATTCCAAAAGTCGAAATAATATATTGCATTATACTAGAATAACAACTTCTATGGGGCAGCAGAGGCGGGGGGAGGCAATCTTCCTCCACTCACCACGTCCATCCTCTTAGTATAGAACCATTGAGGAAGAACACAAACTCTACAGAATTAGCCATTTTTCGCAGGAAACCGGTCGAGAACCTGTTTCATTCAAGCGGTACACACATACTTATTCAGACATTCGCTTCTCCAACTTCTCACCCCTTCCACTGCCAGGCCTAGAGTGGGGCGTGGCTTAACCTCATCAAACCTTTTAGAGGTGGACTAGAATAGCTATATAAAAATACTATTTTTTTATTGGTGTATCGGATATGTTTGCAATTAAAATTATTAGAATCGTTTGTTCACAAGGAATAAAATAAAAAAAATGATCTTTCTAGCGTAATTAGTTGCAAAGTTAGTCATATTGTAATTTAGAGAAAACAAAATAATTTTATTTATTTTTTAATATTTTTTTTCTGAAAAACTAGGAAACAAATGTATGTTCTAAGTATTTCAACCCGTTCATAAACTTCTGAAGAATGCTCCAAAACTTTTCTTTTCTATTAAAGATATCCAGTTCCTTAGAAAATGAAGATATTCGGTAGCAATTTTCTGTCCATAAGCAACAACAGTGTTTTCTATCTCTGAGAGAAGTAGAAGACCCCGTTAAGTTGTTTTGTGTGCACAGTGGAAAAGGCGGAACGCCTCACAATGAAGAGAAGAATTATTGAAACAAAGGAACTAAGTTTAGGAGCTCGTACATATGCATTATTTTTTCTAATTTAAGTGAATCTTTGCTTCATAACTAAATAAATGGAAATGAAAGTAACAATGTTTACAAACTTGATGCGCCGACCTTTCCAATACCTAACTCTGTGTTCTTCAGGGTTTGATTTCATACTCTCATTAATTCAGAAGAAAACAAGTAAAATTAATCTATGTCAACGCTAACGAACATTTTGTCAAAGAAAAGCGATATGAAATGAAACACCGAGCGGTCGTGGCTCAATGCTTTGGAGTTGGCTTCGCATTCCGGAGGTCTAGGATTCCATTCCTGGAGACGGCCATCCTGACTGAAGTTTTCAAGTCTTACCAGGCAAATGCCGGGATCATATGTTATTTCAAGGTTATGTCCGTTTCCGTCCAATTTCCTTTCCCATTGTTCATGCTTGTTGTTGTTGCTAAGCTCCAATGTAAAATAGTCTCCGAGTTGTATATGGAGATGCCAGAAGTAAATCAATCTTCGGAAGTGTTGACGCTGCTGGACTTGTAGTTTAGGGCAACAACTCGAAGGTCCCGGGTTCGAATCCTGGTAGAGGCATGGGTGTTTGGGGATTTTAACTTACTGTAAAGGGTCGAATCGAGTTGGACCGAAGACAAAAGTGTTACTAGACTGTCCCATAGAAAATAAAGTTTTTACGTGCATGAAGGTAATAGTGACATCCACTACTTGGAACCTTTGGTGTGCTGGAACTCATTATAAACCATGGACTATTCAGCCGTTTCTGTTAATTATGATTCGCCATTTTCTTGCAGAGTTTATAGGTTCGGAAATTGAAACGGGAGGGCATGCCGTGGTCCAGTCAGAATGTGTTTCTGGGTTGGCTCCCAGATATTCACATGGTTAACGCTCTCGCCCTTGGTGAGAGCGGTTCCGGGTTCGATTCGCAGAATTTTGATACTTATCCAGTATCGTGATAAATATTGGGGAGACAGTTTGAATACAAAAACAAACACATTGGGGTCATGGAAGCCAAAGTACAACTACGACGAGAGCCGATGAGCTGACTATGTACTACCCAACGAAAAACCGTTTGAATTTTATTTTATTTATGGCATTCAAACGGCTCAGGCCGAGCTAAAAGCTGTCTGGCACACCTTGGCGCTCTACGGAATGTCGTACCATTAGTTTAGGTTTGAGTTAGTAGACATGATTTTAGGTGTTCGAAACGTCAGTGTGGCAAATTTCTGCATGGTTTGAAAAAGAAACGAGATCATGAGTAATATTTTCTCATTGCGAAACTTTAAAGAATTTTATTCAAACGTCCATCAATTCTTTGGTTTGTAGCGACAGAAAAGCGAAAAATACCAGAAACGTTCCTTCGGAAATATATATGTTAGGGACTAATCTGAAAATAACCTTATTGGTCAAAAGTTGAATTTTGCATATATTTTTTCTGCTTCTCATTGAGCATTCCGAAAAAAAGTAAAAATGATATTTTACAATTCGTAGGTCAATTCATTGTTAGGAAGAACTGAATTTGTGGAAGTGGATGCCCTGATTTCAGCATTTGTTTGGCAAGCCTCAATGAATTCGGTCACTTTGGGCATCGATCCGAGAACCTTGGAATAAGAAGTGCATACAATTTCCACTAAGTTATTATATCAACTGTGATGTAATCTTGACATACACTCCAGGAGAGCTTGAGAAAAATAGAGCTTACTTATATTTAAAATGTATTATTTTTTGCTCTAAAGACATAGTTGAGGTAAATAATCTCTTTCATAGAATTAAAATTTAACAGTAGATATCTGTTCATATTTTACCAAATTAAAACTTGCAAAAGCTAGACAAGTGAAAAAAATAGTTATGTTGATAATTCATTCTACTCGATGAAAATGATCCAAATCGTGAAGATCAAATCTCCTCATAGTCTAAAATCAGTTTCCTACATAACGACAGAGGAGTAAGTTGTTTAATTTCTTCGCAAGTAATTAAATAATAATAATGAATGAATAGTTTATTAAAGTGTTGTGAACGAAAGTGGGTCTATACAACACTAGTCTACATAACATTACAAAAAATACATTTGAGGCAAAGCAGAAATTGAAAAAAAAACATTGATCATTACATGACACCATAAAATATTTACAACTTGTACACTCATGCTCAAAAAAATTTTTCGCATGTCTTTATCTGATAGTTTTTGACAAATAATATTTTTCACCTTGGATTCTGACGTTCGCTTAATTGTTATACTTGTAAAGCATGGAAAAATGAATATTTCCTGAAATTTTTTCACAAAAATATTAATAAATAACGAAAATAGAAAGCAAAAAATAAAAATTGAGAAATTGTCCAACAATTTCTAAGTTAAAAAGTCAGAAATTTGACAACATAGGGAAATTTATAGAAAATAAGAGGGAAATTGCTTTCGCTCGCTGAAACAGTCCATATCTTTAGTACTATCTGAAACTGAAAATAGAAAATGTTCACTCAAATGAAACATTATTCAAACAAAGATTACAGATATAATGCATGCGCTGTATAATCATGTGACAGAAACTATTTTATTCCCCGAAATGGAGAGAGAAAAGTTATAAAATCTCATTTAACTTTCGAAGTGAAGACTGTCAAATAAACGGTGCGTCAATGAATGCTTATCAAGGTGTTATACCACAACGTCCTCGTGGCGTAGTGGTTAGGCTTTGAACTTACGGTATGAAGGGTCCTCAGTTCAAATCTTCTCCCCTCCCTAAAATACTTTTCTTTTTAGATTTTCTAATATAAAACGGGGTTTTTATTTTTTGTTGTTTCCGAATGTGTTTCTTTTTTGTATCCTCGCATTTTTTATAGAATGGTCTTTTGTATATTACGAATAGACACTGAGAAAAATGTAAGTGTTGTGTATTAAATTCGAAAACAGTAAATATGTGCTTAAAACTGTATTCTCATGTAAGGTTTAGCAACAGATCCTATGAATGCATGTGCTCGAGAGCAGTTACACTTCCAATATGTAAACCCAACCCATATTAAAATTAGCCATGCACATTACGCTTCCAATTCCCAATACGTATCAGAACGTTAAATTTATTAATGTTACTTTCATCTTATTTATAATATCATTGTCTAACACTTGATTTAGTTTTCGAAAGGTAACAATGTAAAATACCTACAGGTTTCTAGATTATTCTATTATTATTATTATTTTAGTAGTCCTGAGTTTTCACAGATAGTGATATAGAAGATGAAATTAAAAAGTAATCTATTGTTCTTATAACTAGTTAATTACCCAAAGTTCTGACAATTTCCAGTTGGCAGAATGCAAATGGTCTGATTTAGAAATAAACTATACTTTACGTAAAGATAAGTATGTTTACATTATAGATATAACTAGTGTAATTTCTATATTCCACTTCAGCAATTTTTTTTTCGTTATCATAATTCTGGATGGCTGAAGTGGAAGAGAGTCTTTTTACAAGTTTTTTTTTAAAAACCAGAATGAGTATTTCATGCGTTGTTGTAAAATAGGAATAAAAATTAAGGAAAAATTAACTTAAAACATTAGACGAAGGTTATTTTATTTCTGTGATGTAAGCGATCAACATGGCGGCAGCAAATACTTGACCAGCATTAGACTTGTTGTTAAGGTAAGAAAGACCTTTTACATTTCTACGTGTGTGCGCAAATCACAGCGAAACTGAAAACTGAGAGCTTCCAATAAGGTAAAAGAAACTACTCGGTGTTTCTCGACAATTGCCTGCCGATGACCGTAAATACTGACATTTATCTTAAAAATTACTGGATATATCAAGTAGCTTTTCCAAATGTCTAAATAGTGAGCACTAATTTGAGTTGCTATCTTTAGATGTAAATAGATTAATTACAAGTATGATTGCAGCACTAACCTAATAAGATAGTTTGTAGGGGAATTTCCAAATAATATAGTTGTTCATATCGGTTACTGCGAGAAATAAAGAAAAATTCGTGCAATCATCGCAAAAAGTCTTTTTCTGCCTCTTCTACGAAAACAGAAAGTTCTGGGTTCAGATGCACAACACAAAAGCGTAATTATAATTAATTTAAGAGCACTTGTAAATTGTGTGGACTTTAATCCATTAGGACGTTATAGCGACCCATTTCCGCTTGGTCGCAACATATCTTACCCTCTCTCCTTTTTTGTGTGCCTTCCTTTTCTTTTTTGTTCGTGCTTTGACAGCGATATTTTTCAATTTCAGTTTTCTTCAAAGAGTTTTATTTGTCCATATGACAATGAAGATTAGCCATACAGAACATCCCTTTCATTGTTGTTTGGCAGGATGTTTATCTTTATTGTTTCTTCATTTTACCACTGAATATTTCTTTGCATATTTTATTTCATTATTTTTTTCAACAATTTTTCTTTCGTTGAAAATCTTGAAAAACAAACAAAAATATCTTATTGTTGATTTATTTTTCGTTGACATTTTGGTGGTGAAATTAAGCTACACCCCCTTTCGCTCCGGGTTGTCTGATTTGATTCTCTTCTCTGATTGGTTGAGGCCAGTCAGTAGTTAAAACATGATCGTCGAATAGGAAAGGTTACGCAAAATTTACGCTGCTTCCGAAAGTTATATAAAAGCATTATGATAATGCAGCCAATGTCCAGAAAGTTTATTAATGTATAGAGCAGCATCAACTAGTAAATAACTACAACTTTTGGGAACTGTTTCTCTGTATCTTTTATAAAAGATGCTGCCTGCAGTTTGGCGTCTTACACCCTCCATATTGACCTTGACCGGGAGTGGACGGGACAAAGCATCCTTATGGTAGTTTGTTTGTGTGAAGTGGTGTTCATCAGTCTGTAAGGTGATTTGTTGTGGTAAATGTGGCGTTCAGTGTTTTTTCTAGCATAAATAAAAATATAATTTCAGTGTGGTTGATACTCATTTTCTGTGTGTGTGCAAATAATTCAGTGTTTTCTGCATATTGGTGTGCTTTATCTGTAAAGTGATGTGCACCGTAAGAACGTCTGCTTAATTTGATAGGCATCGGGGGTCGGTTATCTAAATTCTGGTATGTATGTTTAATTTCTTGAAATTCCTTTCTCTCCCAGAAATCCAAGTGTGTTTCACCTACGTTCAGATAACTAAATTTAAGCACATTAAAATTTTGGCTCAAATACGTTGAATATTTTACCTTGCATTTTCTAAAATTAAATGTAACTATAGTTGTTTTACATTTCTCTAATATACAAAATATAAAAAAGCAAAAACGCGTTAATTTTAAACTAACTTTTGAGATCGGTGAGAACGAAATTTCCGTTCATCAAAAGATGAGTACAAGTAGCTTTGCAAATACATTTAATGATAGTTATATCACAACCATTTTTAAAAAGCTGTGACATCTTAACAAAAGACGTAAGCTGTACAGAAGAGTTATTCAAGGGTTTTATCTAATAAAATTATTTAAGAAAATACTTCATGAGACGTTGCTATACTAAAGTTCACAGGTAGAACGACCATTCCATTCTATATCAGTCAAACTGATATTTCTCTTATGGCTTTTTACATTTATGAGAAAGTGTTTCCATGCAAATCATTGTTAATAAAAAGAAAATAGTTTTCGTTCTTGTACCTGTTTCATTTGGATCTTCTGTTATTGTTTGCAAATGTATTTTCTAAGTACAGATTTAATTTTTATCATTTGAGATACTATCTAAAAAGTTTGCTTGCTTGTGTATTTCATAGTTATAGCTTTTATTTTGCATGACAAATCGAAAAGTATGAAACCATTTTGCTTTTTCTATTGTAGAGTATTTTGTTGCATGTATATTTTTTCTGAACAGCTTATTTTTGTTTTCTGTTTATGAATTTTTTAGTTGGAACTTTTATTTTTCTGTTCAACAGAATTCAGTATTTGAAAGTATAAAATATGTTTTTGTTTTCTTTGTTGGTAAGAATATTTCTAAAAAGTTTTATGACAGAGTAGTTGTAGAAAAACGTTTGTTTCTGCATAACAAAAAGTTTTTGATGCATTGCATGCCAATCTTTTTTCTAAAACCTTTCATGACAATGTCATAAATGAAATCTTTTTTGTACAAGATAACTTTATTTAGAAAATAGTTTTGCACATCAAGAATAAGTTCTCTCATATTGTATGTCAGTCTTTTGTTTAAAAAGTTTTTTTTGACAATCTAACTTCATTTTAAGAAAATTCTGTGCACGTGTCAATAAAAAGTTTTTGTGTTGCACTACATGTTAAAATTTATTGTTACGGAAACAAAAAAGAATCATGTAACGTAATAGTTATTGTTTCATTTGTTGTGGTAATTTTTCTTTGTTTGTGCTAAGTTTTTTTTATTTCATATTCTGCAGTATCAACTTAAAATGATATTTGAGATAATCACGAAAGAACTTATTCTTATTCTTAATTGCTTACAAAACCTCATGTGATTTTTGTTACCATTAAAAGCCATAAGAGAAATATCAGTTTGACTGATATAGAATGGAGTGGTCGTTCTACCTGTGAACTTTAGTATAGCAACGTCTCATGAAGTATTTTCTTAAATAATTTTATTAAATAAAACCCTTGAATAACTCTTCTGTACAGCTTACGTCTTTTGTTAAGATGTCACAGCTTTTTTAAAATGATTCTGATATAACTATCATTAAATGTATTTGCAAAGCTACCTGTACTCAACTTTTGATGAACGGAAATTTCGTTCTCACCGATCTCAAAAGTCAGTTTAAAATTAACGCGTTTTTGCTTTTTTATATTTTGTATATTAGAGAAATGTAAAATTATGTTTTATGCATTAAGAAATTTCCAAATACATGATTTAGTTTGTGATCGCACTTTTCTTTAAGATGTGTTTGACGATAAAAGTATTTTTTGAAGCATTGTTAAATTTTCATGCAAAATGATCTGTAATTACAAGAGATTAATCCAATACTTCGTTACCATTACGCAATAAAATATCTTTTTCGTTTTAAAATCTTTTTCATACTGCAAGTAAAAAAGAAAAGACTAAATATGGAACACAACTCGTAAGCTGTGATTCTTATTTTTATTCTAAGAGGATACAAAGAGAATATATTTTATAGACATGCATCTCGTTGGATAACAAAATGTTATTCCCTTGTGAAGAAAAATCCATTTTGCATTTCCTTTACTGAAAATATCAGATTACAAATTATATAAAAGATGCATTGTCTTTCCACAATTGATTGCTTTGTTTTTTCTTGCGTAACATTTTTCCAAAATTAATTTCATAGTCTTATCATTTCTATAGTTTAATTAAACAAATATTTGGATTGATTGATTGTGAATGAGTAGTAGTGTTTGCGTAGCATTCGACATGTCATAAGTTTAATTGCAACACTCAACAATCCTTACTGCTTTTAAATGCAATTACGTCCTGCAAATGCAAAAATAACATAATCAACATACACTCTGGCCTTCAGCTTCCCCAATCCATTTCCCTCATCGTGTCACCCTTTAATGTTTATAAAGGTAAAAAATAAAATCGTACTTCCTATTATTTCGTAATTCTGTATTAATACTACAACTTCCTTCAAATTAAAACTAGTTCGGTTTATTCTGAAACAGCATATGTATATCCTACATTTAGTAAAAGTAATAATAATAGTTTGCTTTGCTGCGACAGTTGTACAAAATATTGGACAAACAACACATATTTCGATTTAATGTTTTCACCCACAAATACAAAAGATTTTAAAATTATATCCAAACATAATAACAACAATAAAAGGTAACTCTTTATTAAACGAGAAATTACCGTACGATATCAACATCAGATTTCAGATGCTACAGTATATGTCAAGAATTTTGTTTGCATTTGTGATACGAATCTTACTGTTCAATGTGTACCCTATGTTTTCTGTTTCCATTAGCATTTTAGATTGCAATGATAATTTACTAAAATTTCCAATGCAAGTCTGGACGTTTACAAAGTGTGAAGATATCTGTAATATTAATAAAAATATATTTGTGTATCATAATTTTGCATTTTTAAATGGTGATGTTGCATTTAGAGTCCATATTACCCACACATATACTAGACTTTAATTTTGAAACACAATAAACTAATCCCTAACAAAATAAAAGTTTGTTCTTTGGTTTTCAACTAAGATGCAGACCATTCAATTAAATAATCAAAAACCCACTTTCATTATGCTTTTACATATATAAAAAGTACTATATGCTTTTTGTCTGTCATTCAGTTATTTTATTATGTATTAAATCGAGTAGTCCAAACACTAAAAATCAGTTACAATAATTTTCTAATAACTGTACTCAAAGGTTTTATTTCTATAACATTAAACCTATCAAATGCAAATTTTATGTAAATCAAACAAAATCTAATATGCCAACCTGAGCTTAAAGGGTACAAATAATATTCAAAATTAAAACACAGTATTATAAATACTGCATACCTTATCATAATTCTGAAAACACATAAAAATAAAACACGTAAATATTTCACCTTACTATTTATTTTTAAAAAACCATCACCATAATATACATTACTTAGGTTTTCTTCACTAAAAAGGTATTTTCTAATTCACTTAAATGTCTTTTCAAGTTCAAGTAGTGTTTTTTCTACAAAAGCTACAGTTTTCTGTTAAGTTTAATTTTCTTTTTAGTCTCACAGTTTGTGTTAAATTTGATTTTGTTTCTACAGTACTAATCAATACACTGTCACTGCATAAAATTACACAGTTCACATAAAATATTATTATACAGTTTCATTCACTAGGCTTTACTTTTGCTTGCAGAATTTCACGCACATTGTCCAAATGAATGTTTACATGTTCCACCAAACACCGATGAAAGGAAATAAAGTTAATTCTGATATAACAATGAAACTTATTAAACAGATCATAAAGCGCGTGAACAGAATCTGGATTCGTTAGTATGTGCAACACAAATTCATTGTCCTCAAATTATCCACAGGTACACACACCTTTTTCTTCTTCAAACATGTAGTAATACCAGAAACACCTAAGATTGTTTTCAATGTCAAAGTCCTTTAGCATTTCTTCCAAACATTCAAAATCTATAAAGTCGGGCCTACACCAACATGGTTCTTCTTTTGTAATCACTTTAGCGTAACGTGATCCCTCCATGGTTTCTTGTGTGTTTACTGTAAGTATTTCTTATAAGTTAACTGTCACTAACCTCTTCACACAATGCTCACACCTCAATTATACTGCACTCTTTAGAGCAATAACTTTTTGCGTAAAGGTTCCGTACAATATCCAATCATTGTCAGGGTTTAATCCTTCAGGAAAAATAGAACTATTGGTGTTTAGGTCATCATAACGCAACTTGGGTTCACCCAATGGGAAAATCTCTAACCCATCGTATTTCATATTTATGTAAAACCATAGGTAACACAAATACTGTTCATGGTATCGACGTGCTCTTCTTTCAAAACCGAATATCCAATACCTACAAGGTACATAAGTTCCATCTATATTTCTATG
>JAGDQP010066785.1:0-11237 GCA_022664845.1 Lepisma saccharinum | reverse complement strand
TTAATGAATGTGATGGTGGAATTGGAGCCAGATTTCAAGATCCTTTCCAATTTCGGTTTTCGAATAATCCTGCAATTGATCGAAACATCAGAGCTTTTGATATTCAGTTGGGTTATCCTGATTTGAAATTTTGTCATGGTGCTGCGAATGGGTTAATGCCTATTGACTTAGAAAATAAATTTGTTTTCGCGAATTCAGCTCGTATGTTGAGGGAACGTCTAGGTAAATCCTTTTTCAAAAGCGACAATGGTATGGATGTATTTGATATGCTTTTTTGCATAGAAGAAATAGTTAAAACTTGCGGAATTTGAATTAGGATAGTATTGAGTGAGCTGTTAAGTCGAACGAAGGGGGATTTATTTCAGTACGTCTTGTACTGTTGTAATAATAGATTAACTTGGCAACAATCAAAGATGTTAAGAGATAGGTTTATTACTAATGTCTTGAAGCAAGAGTTAATTGGGAAAATAATTTTTCGAAAAATGCATTACAATAAAAATGTTTTTCAATATATTGATTCTGTTTGTTTAACTGCGTCAGTTCTGGGATATGTTGATACAGAGTCACAATTAATCGAAATTCTTTTCAATGGAATGGGTCTTGCTTTTGTTTTTAATAGTTTTAGGAATCGTTTGCCGAATTCTATTATTGAAATGAAGAACAGTTAAATGAGTTTGAAAGATAGAAACGCGAAAAGGCTGATTATTTTTAAAATGAGGGAAATAGTAATTTTAGGAAAAAATTATATTAACAAAAGCAAGCTTTGTTGTTGAAAGGGAATTCAGTTTCCAAAAATGATTGCGATGAAAAGCGAAAATATGTTCAAGAGAAAGGAAAGATGAAGTGTGAACGGGTCAACAAGGTTGATGTTTCGGGGTCTGATTCACCTCACTCAATCATTCCGTCTTTTCTCGAAAATCGTATTGCTGCGTTTGTGAAGGGACGAATCATGGACGAATGTCATTATGTTTGCATAGATTCGGGATGTACATTCAACTTAGTGTCAAAACTGTTTGTGGACGAACATGAGTGTTTGCTAGTTAAAACAGAATATGAACCAATGGAAATTAAATCGGCATTAGTTAAAATTTGTAAGTTGAACAGTAAAACCAGATTGAAAGTGGCCATAGCTGGGCAATTGGTGTTTGTGGAGTTCAGGATTGTGGACAATCTTCCATGCAAATGCGTATTAGGAATTCCTTATTTAACTATAATAGAAGGAGTCTTGGAGTTTAAACGGGAGTTGTTGTTTTTACTGAAAGGAATGAAAAGAATACAACTTAGATGGTTTGATGAATCGGCGATGATGTCTGATTTAAGAGATATTCGCGTCTCGAGCCATAGACAATGTAGTGTAATCTTCAGAGTATTGAATAAGAGGAAAAGTCTGCTATTTTAGTAAATTCAGCCGATACGGATGGGAAAAAAGACGATGTTTTATCGAGCAAAGATGATATTAATTTTGAAAATGATTTTGAATTTCCTAATTTAAGGGAGTTAAGGAAATATTGGAGTGCAGAGTGTTTTTGTCGAGAAGAATCAAAGGCGAAAGTAGATCCAAAATTAGATGAAAGGGAGTTAGAGACTAAAGTTCCCGAAGTTAATGGAGTAGATTCAATGGTGGTTTATGTTGTAAATAGTCAACCAGAACTATGGGGCGGTGATCAGATAGTGGATGTGCCTAAGCCTAAGAGGAAGAAGAGTCGAGCCTTGAAAAGAAAGGAGAAGTTGGAAGTTAGTAAGGGAGGTGAAGATTTAGAAACTCCGAACTCACAATGTGACGATTGGTCAAGGGATTTTGATGAAGAACATGCTAGTAGATTCTATAATGTTTTAAACGTTATGAATTCGAAAATTCCAAGTGACAAAAAGGAGTCGGAATGTGATGCTGATGAGACACATAACCTAGAAGAAGTTTCGTTGTGCGCGGAATAATCGATGGAAGCGAATGAGTGGGGGGTGATCGATCCTGATGCTAAATCTTTCGTTGATTCGATTAGGAAAGAATATAGTGATGTCATTACGAATAAGGTTGGATGTTTAAAAGATTTCAAATGTAAAATTTATTTACATGATCAAACACCATTTAGGGCTAAACCATTTCCTATTTCTAAAGATAAAAGATAAATTTTTAATAAGGTTCTGGATGAATTAATCATTCAAGATATAATATAAGAAAGTGATAACTCAGATTTCACTTCGAATTGCTTTCTGGTAAAAAAAACGAGATGGTTCTCACAGAATAGTTGGTAATTATGTGCATTCGAATTCGGTGATTTCTGATTATAGTTATCCTTCACCAAATATGGAGGAATGTTTGGCTAATTTCGCTGGATGTACCTGGTTTTCCAAAACTGATGTAAAAAGGCATAAAATGAAATTGTTTTAGATGAAGATAGTAGGGATTACACGACAATTGTTACTCCTAGGGGGAGTTATAGATTTAAAAGAATGCCGATAGGGAGTAAAATAGGAAGTAGCGTTTTGGCTAAAATCATGGAAGGTTTGATTGGTGACTTAGCTGAATATGGAGTGCGAACATACTTTGATGATATTTTGATCGCCAATAATGATAAAAGGGCTCACTACAATGCTGTTAAATTGGTTTTGGAAAGAATTCGAAATAGTGGGATGACTATATCTCCAAATAAAGTAGAATTATGGAAAATAGAATAAAATATCTTGGTTTTGAGGTAAATGGTTCAGAAATGAAAATAGACAGGGAAAGAGTGCGATATATTGTAAATCTACCTCCACCTCGAAACCGAAAGGGTTTATTAAGAATATGTGGTATATATAATTTTTATTGTAAGTTTAAGCCAGAATTGCAATTAATAATGGGTCCGATAAATGAATTAAAGTCAACCAAACGTCCTTTTGTTTGGGGCGAAAGTCAAATCATATGTTATCAAAAAATGAAAAAAAATATACATTGATAATGTTGTTCTGAAGTTACCAGATCTGCGTGAACGATTTGTAGTTCCTGTCGATGGATCAGGTAAGGGGATTGCAGCTGTATTGTTTCAGAAAGATCAAAATGAAGATCTGAGGCCAGTTGCATTTTTCTCTAAACTTTCAGAAGCAGATAAAAATCGTTTAATTTACGAAATTGAATTTATTTCACTGGTAAAAACCATTTGTCGTTATCAACATTTTTTGTTTAATGAATTCGATGTTTATAGAGATAATCGGGCTAAATCTTGGATTTTGAAAAAAACCAAGAGGTTATTGAAATATGGTCCTTTGATTGAGCAATTGAGTCAATTTAAATTTCAAATAAACATGTGAGGTCTTATGAAAATAAGATGGCTGATCTTTTGTCAAGGGTTTATGATCCATATGAATTCGATGCGATAGAAAGCGAACTTGGATCTAAGCTATTGAGGAAACATCTTGCCATGATTAATTTCTGGAAGTGTCCTCAACTTCATGGACCTATAAATAAATATCAACGTCAAGATGAATGTTTAAGAAAAATCATTGTTGATATTGAATTTGGAAAAGCAGTTAACGGTTATAGGATTGAAAAGGGAATTCTTGTTAAGAAAACTAATGCAGTTAATAATCCTTGGAAAATCGTAATTCCTACGAATCTAACAAAGATATTAGAATATTACCATAATGAGACCTCGAGTGGTGGACATGTTGGGATTTATAGAAACGCTAGGAAAATTATGAGACGTTATGATTGGAATGATTTAATTAATCAAGTAAAAGAGTTTGTAAAAAGCTGTGATATCTGTCAAAAGGTGAAAGAAAGTAACCAAAACAAAATGGGAAATTTGGGTTCTGAAGTAGTGGAACGGGTTAATAACAATTGGATTGTCGATGTGATTGTTCCTCTTCCAAGTTCAGAACAGTGTCCTTATATTCTTATATGTGTTGACAATGCTTCTCGTTATCTAATGATGGAAAAATTCAGAAGATTGAATCCCAGAAATTTGACCATTAAATTGTACTATATATTTTGTAGGTTCGGATTCCCTGAATCATTATCCACCGATAACGCTTCAGTTTTTGTTTCTGAATAATTTAAAATGTTTTTGTATGGTCTAGGCATTGGTCATATCCGAATTTCTCCGTACCATGCCGAAGCTTATGTTTCCGAAAGATTCATTAAAACGCTGAAACGTTCAATGCGATCATATTTCAGTCAGGATCAAACTGATTGGGGAAGTAAATTACAGGAAATTGAATACAGTTTAAATTTAGTGGAACATGTTGGTTTAAAGTTTCCTCCCACAGAACTATTTTTTAATCGTTCAGTTAATACACCGCTTGAGAATAGGTGGAAGATTTCAGATGATGATCTGAAGGGTAATCAAAGCATAGAAATATGGAAACAGGTTTTGAAAAATATGACTTGTTCATGGAATAAGCGTAAAAGGTTATTCGAGAAAAATAGAAGACCTGTGTTATTAAATGTTAACGATATGATTTTGATAAAGACACATGTGAAATCTTCGTTGAGATATAAAATAACTAAAAGTCTTAGTGACAAGTGGGGAGGCCCATATTTGATAGAAATTTTTTGACACCTAACACAGTGTTGGTATCAGATGTTTCTGATGATAGTATTAAAAAACGAGCGCACGTTTCTGAAATAAAAAATATTTTCGTAGAAAGAATTAATCATTGTTAAATAAAGTGCAATGTTTTCATTAAGTGTTTTTTTATTTAATTTGATGATTTGTTATTTAGTTAACTTGGATTCTCCATCATGTGTTTCTTGTACTCAATTATTGTAATTTTATCTGAGTAAATCAAATTACTTTTTGTTTAAATCTAAATTGAATTATGTTTGTTGAAAGTGTAAATTTAAATTAATGACTTTGATTTCATGTTTGTAATTTTCAGTAATTATATTTAAAATATAGTAAATTTGGATTTTTTAAACATTAATTTGTAAATATCTTATAGTGATTTCCAATTTGCTATTTTTGAGTTAGATTAACGTACTATTCAAAAGGACAATTTCATTTTCGAGTTTCTCTTTCCGAATATTTGGAATTTGTTTTTTGATGGGAAAAATAATTTCTGTTTTTTTTCTAGCTTATTTGTTGCCATGGAGTGACAAGCCGTTTAATTCCAGCAGATTGTATGCGTTTCCATTTATGTAAAATTTTGACCACTTTATTGTGTTATAAAAAATCATATTTGATTTTTTTCTCGGCTGGAGGGGTTGTTTGTAAAGGACCCCTAGTCATTCATTTCATTTTAGGTTATTTATTTATAGTTGTATAAGAAATACTTTTTTATTATGATTTGATCTATTTTTGTAAAGGTTTGCGAGAGAACAAGGGTTTATTAAGGCAACACTGAAGGCTTTTCGTTATTCAACTTTTACTAGGTGTGCTGGTTTGAGTGGAAAAGAAGAGGACTTCACTGCTGTGTGGTTCTTGATCGAGAAAGGCTCTTGGTTGTTAAATAGCAATATTTTTTCTCTTTTTAATTCTTTCTCATTTGGTTTCTAATACTTAACTTACGTAACACGCAGTTTAATTGAAGTTCAGTCTTAAAGGAGTAAACGTGGTTAAATAGATTTTGTTGAAGTTAAATTTGACCTTCGATTAAAAAGTGTTGAAAGCCGTAAAAACTGCATTAAATCATAAAAGTAAATTTCTATAATAATTATTGAATTTTAATAATTGTTATTAATCTGTGGTGACATTTATTCGGATGTTGTTGAGTCGATTTTTTTTAGTAGATATCAGGACACATTTGAACATTTTGATTAAGGTGTCTCAACATAAATGCTTTTGTTTTAACATTTCAAGAATTTTTACTTAGATAGTAATTATAATTCAAAAATTCATATTAAATCGTTGTTAACGAATTGTAGATCGGTTATGGATTTGCTTAACTGTTTGAAAGTTTCATTTCTGATTTGTTCAGTTACCGCATTTAAGAGTCAAAAGAAGGACGCCAGTTGCGATGGTAATCTTTCCTCTATGATCTGTATTTCCTGTTGAAAAATGGTAAGTGTTACTTTAACTCTCACTCATTCACACCAAAAGAAAGTTAGTTTCGATTTGATTCCTCATTTGTTTTGTTCAATTTCGTGGAAGGAGTGTTTGGACAACTTTCGAATTAGGTTGAGTGACTTCGTTTGTGTCGGAATGAGGAAATTTGTTTAAAACTTGATCTCTCGCAAAATAATAAAAAGTTTTTTTTTTATTTTGAGAAGATATTCGTCGTGTAATATTCAAATTCAATTTTGAAATATAAAAGTTTTTCTTTAAATAAGAATTAATTATTTATTGGACACAAGACAGAACAAATTTGTTTTGGAAGGTCTACAATATTTTTGGTCTCTTCGAATGTAAATAAAGAAATTGTGATTAACTTTAATGCATATTTTTTTAAATAAATAGATTTTGTTTTTCGATTTTTCTTTGTTGAATTCAAGCAACATAAGGACCTTTTGCGATAGCTTGTTTTGGGGAAATTCATTTTTTCCATAGTCAAGCGCTACTGATCTAAATTTAATTTAGATGCCTTCTTTTCTTTTGTTATAAGCGATTCATATATCGTGATTACATGTCACGTTGATCGGCGCTTGTAACATAAGGGAGGACAGTTTCAACTTGTTGCTCAAACAAAAACTGACAACGGCATTTCTACAAATAATAATTTACCACAATGAAACGATTGAAAAAGAACGATATATCAGGGAAAATAAATTATAAAACAATTGTCCCAAGGTACCAAAGACCTCAAAAACAATATATGCTTTCAAATTTAGCTAAAAAGTCATCAGTGTCTCTAAAGGTTTTGTCTCGTAGTGTATTGGCAGTAATGGGTCCAAGTGAAAAAGAAACCAATTTCTCAGAGATTATTTACGAAGGAAATTTCCCAGAGTTTACTCAAAAAGGCCGTGAAGATGGTTCACAGCTTAAACCGACAAAAATTGCAGTGTGTCAGCAACTAACATAACTCCATCTCATCCTGATACAGCCATGACAGCTTTGGTACATGCCCAACACCTTTCAGAGAAGGCAGGTGAGAAAATAATTGTTTTCACATGTGACCAACAGATTTATAATATTGGACTACCTATTACACGGGTATGTCCAGAGATGTTTAGTAATGTTATGTTGCGTTTTGGGGGTGTGCACCTTCTAATGAGCTTTGGCGGATCCGTTCGGACACTGATGTGGAAAAGTAGGTTATACAATATCATGGAAAATGTAATTGGTAGATTAAAAAACCTGGGTGGAAAGAAAGCTAAAAGGACTTAAGTCCTAGACTCCACTGGTTCTGGGGCCATGTCAAAGGTAACAAAGCCAATAACCTTATTGTTACTACCGCAAGGTATAGGTAACACGAGTACTACGAATAACGCAGCACCCTTACTTAATTTGCTTAACCCAGCACTGCACCCTCTACTGTCGATATATTGGACAGGCTGCGGGCTACATTCTAATAAAACCGGCCAGGACTTACCTAATCGCATCATTCACTATGTTTACGCCAGATCGCTATGTTTATATGTTGTATGTAGGCCCGATAGAAACCTGCCCCCGCTACGTGGGGTCAAGCGGCATTGTAGTTAGGATACAGTTAAAGAGAAAGTAATCAAATGATATCCGGTACTTGAATACTAATAATTGAAAAATACCAGTTCTTGGGACTGAAGTGATTAAACACACTTATAAACAAGCTTTCTATCAATACGTGTGCAGTATCCATAGTGTACCTATGGGTTTCAATTTCTTTTGTAGAGCAAGGATAATTCAGGTATAACATATATCCTGTACAGTCGTGATGTGTTGTCTAGCAGTCATCATTCATGTAGCATGGAAAAGTGAAGCAATCTTTGAATGCGATATTGAATTATTTTATACAGAAAACCAAATCACCAAAGTTTCCTTGTATTTGTAAATCCATAATTTCATATTCGTCTTGTTTTCAGGTTTTATTTTTAACTTTTTAAGCATTTTTTAACGTTTACCTAATAGTAATTACCAAATGGGCAGTAGATGTCCTCCAGTTTGATTTTTTATTTTTTAAATTTTAATATATTTTAATAGTTATTTAAAGCCCTGATTCAATTAATAAATGATGTATCATGTGTTGAAGATGTATCACAAACCTGGCCTTTAAAGCTAGTAAAACTTATTTCCCATGAACTCTTCTTATGAATATAGGCTTTCATAATGCTATTTTGAGGTTAATATTAAAAAATAGGATCAACAATGGTTGTGAACTTAGGCCTCAAAAGAAACTGATTCTCTTATAAATTGTTTCATTCGCTAGTTGATCGTTAGTTGACCTTAGTTCACGTTTGTTAACGTTCCGTTAATATTTTTTTCGAGTAATCAAATGGTGAGGACTAAGCTCACGGTTACTCTCACAATACTTAGAAACTAACGGAAACCAAATCACTATATAAACTTTCGTTGGTTGACGTTAGTTGAGGCCATCTTGTCGTTAGTTGACGTTATTTGATGATCACAGTGAATATTTTAGAGTGAGCCTATGGCGAGGGCTAAGTTTACAATTATACTTAGCATGGTCAGATTGATATTAAAATCACCCCATACGATAGATTTTCGTTGGATGACGTTAGTTGAGACCAAATTGACGTTAGTTGACATGAATTTCCATTTTTACACACAATTAGATATAGAGCTTTTATGGTGAGGGCTAACTTCACACTTATACTTAGAATGGTCAGATTGAAATGAAAATCACCCATTCCAATAGGTTTCCGTTAGTTGACGTTAGTTGAGGACATATTGACGTTAGTTGACTTCAATTTACATTTTACACACAATTATATATAGAACTTTTATGGTGAGTATGGGTGAACTGAGAAAGAAATGTAATTATCGCTTTTTAGTCCCTTCCATTTCTGAAATATGTCAAGAAATTTCGAAAATGATGACATCTCCCATACGTGACTGTAATTTTAAATGGTAATGTTTCTTTAAGACGGTATAACTTGTGTTATTATTGTCAAAATAACGTGAATTTGTGCAGGAATTCCTCAATTGCATACACTTTCCTCGTAGAACTTCAAAGAAGGAATTCTATTGCCATATTTAATTACAGGATTTCTTAAATGCATGGAAAACTAAAATGCTTTTACTGATTACTATGAGTCATTAAGTAATGTATTGATGTTGACAATGCATTAATAAGAACATTGCGCCTGTTACATAATAGTATAGTAGAACTTCAGTGAGAACAGTTTCAACGCTATTCCGAAACTCATATTGAATTTGAAAATACATTTTTAAAATATGTGGAAGATGTGTATAGTACGTCATAGTAGAACAAGAATTAGCATGGTGGAGTTTATAAACAATAAAAGTGGAAGGAAGTCCCACATGCTCGCCGCACCTCAATTCTAAAGAACACGTTTGAGATTCTTTGCCGGAATTTCCAACAACCCCTCAACAGCTAAGAATTTCGTAAAATTGCTCTCGTAGAAGAGTTACCCAGGCTTCCCAAACTCGGATCGACCACCTTTTCAATTAAATGCGCGACAGGTGTGCAGCGGTTAACGGAAGCCATACACCTTACTAGCGATAAGTTGCTGTTGTCTACATATCCGGTTATTCGGTCCTGTACTATCATGTACCTTTACCCACCAAGTTCTTTCCTTTCTTGCCCCACTTATATCAGCAATCTCTGGGGTTCTACCTTACCCAGTTTACTGTGTAAACCTTAAGTGTACTGTATGTGTTGCGGAGAGCGACGTGTTTCCTGTAGCAGCACAGTTCTACTGTCCACTATATTTTCTCTGTTTCTCCTTATGTTACCCTAATTTTTACTAGTATTTTTCTTGAATAGAAAGGAATAATAAAGGGATAATTTACATTTCGTTCTCACCTGAGCCATACTAGAGACGGAAGAAATTATTTAAATGTGTATCAACCACAACGGAGACATTTGGAAATTTCTGGGCATTGGGAATACAATCTAATAATGGGTGAACCCAGTTTATATTTAAGTGATTTTGAGATGTACTAAACAAAAAAATATCACAACATTTGCACAATTAATAATATAATATTAATATTATTAATAGTAACGAAAATAAGATTGGTGCCAGTTGATGTATTATAGTTCTTTAAAAAGTTATATAAAATAGTATTTAAAGTTTTAACTTAGTTACAAACACTCCCATAAAGGCTCCATATATAATTGTGTAAAAATGGAAATTGATGTCAACTATTGTCAAAATGGCCTCCAGTAACGAAAATCTATCGAATGGCAAGATTGTCATTTCAATGAAACGATTCAAAGTATAAGTGTTAACTTAGCCCTCAACATAAAAGCTCCATACATAATTGTGTTTAAAAATGAAAAATTGATATCAACTAACGTCAATATGGCCTCAACGAACGTCAACTAACGAAAATCTATAGAATGGCGGGATCTTCATTTCAATCTGGTCTTTTTAAGTATAAGTGTGAACTTAAGCCTCACCATAAAATCTCCAGATATAATTGTGTGTGAAAATGGAAGTTGATGTCAACTAACGTTAATTTGGTCTCAACTAAGATCAACTAACGAAAATCTATCGAATGGCGTGATTTTCATTTCAATCTGACCATCCTAAGTATAAGTGTGAACTTAGCCCTCACCATAGGCTCACTCTAAAATTTTCGCTGTGATCATCAAATGACGTCAACTAACGGCAAGATGGCCTCAACTAACGTCAACTAACGAAAGTTTGTCTTGTGATGTGGTTTCCGTTGGTTTCTTTGTGTGGTGAGGGTAACCGTGAACTTAACCCTCACCATTTGATTACTCGAAAAAATGTGAAGGAAACGTCAACTAACGTCAACAAACGTAAACTACTGTCAACTAACGAATGAAACATTTTTTAATTGAATCGGTTTCTGGTGAAGGTCAAGTTCACAACGGTGGATCCATAATATATATTGAGGAACATCT
The DNA here is from genome assembly GCA_022664845.1 of Lepisma saccharinum. Taxonomy (NCBI): domain Eukaryota; kingdom Metazoa; phylum Arthropoda; class Insecta; order Zygentoma; family Lepismatidae; genus Lepisma; species Lepisma saccharinum. The sequence goes on along the minus strand of JAGDQP010066785.1, from coordinate 326 downwards.
GAGCAAAGATTTATGTTATATGCAGTGTCCTCTGCACAACATCATAAACTATATAATTTAAATCACACTGCATACTAAGTTATTTAATAAATATGTATGCAGTGTAAGATTTTGTCTTTCCTCATGTCATTTGATAGAAAGAGAGTGCATGTTAAAACATTGTTATCCTTGTCTATCTCCAGAGCACCTCTTGCATTGAGGTGACGAAAAAGAAACATTGTGTTAGGTATATGCGCGTTAACGTCTGGGCAGTGAACCCTCAGACTTAAAATGAATATTCTTACTTCGAGAAAATAAAATCTAGCTTCACTAATGATTACTGGAGT
>JAGDQP010066784.1:0-11237 GCA_022664845.1 Lepisma saccharinum | reverse complement strand
GCGGAGTTTGGTTGCAAAATCGATGTCTGGTGATTTGATGATGATTCCATTGCGAGTAGGTGTTATTTGGGTTACGTCCTCTCTATGTACGTATTTAAGTAGCTTCTGTAGTAAGAGTTTAGGAGTCTGGTATTGTGAATCGAAGTTTGTGAGCAGAAAGGAGTGAACTGGCGAAGTTGATTGATGATTCAATTGATCTAAGTCTTGCGATTCATTCATGGAGTCATCGGAGTCAGTAGCACTTAAAGTATGTGTGCGTTTACTTGGCGGTGAAGTGCGTTGTGGTGGAGATCTGGATCTAGATTGTGATGCGTTTCTGTTATGATTTGAAGTATGTCCAGGATTTGTCAGTTTTGCTGTCACTTTGGATGATGTTTGTTGTACTACAGATGGCAATTGGTGTTGTCCTTTAGTCTGTTTTGGCATGTTGATAAGTAGGAATGAAGCAGAATATTGAAATGAAAAATGATAATCGGAAAATGACCAGTCTCTGTGTAATGACTGCAAAAATAGTAAATAACTCGCACCATCCGACACTGAGAAATGCCGTTTATCCTATAATGGCTGTATACGTACTTATCTCTTCTGTACGTATGCAATACAGAATCATCGGTAGTACGCTAAGTGACCAAAGATAGGCTAGGTTGGAGTTGAATCGGATGTTTACTTGCACGTTGCACCAGAAAAACGTCAGCCCAATCTATTCTATTTACCTGAATATACGTAAAAACCGATGTTTATTAAAACTGGCGTCAACAACAAAGAACTATAACTCATTATGTTTTCTATCTCTTAAATCTAGTTTTATGTGTTTACATCTACTTTCTTTGCGTTTTGCTCTTTGTAATGCTGAAGCACTAACCTGTACAGACGTAGAAATCTATTAGTGATGCCATCTATACATTAAATGGTAACTACAGTTCTGGCGAAATTGTTTAATTCTTTGCAGAAGAGATTTTTCTACACGCAGAAGAGGAGCAACGGTCCTACCAGGCAAGTATCCAGAATTTTGGTTTGGGGAGTGTTCTAAGGGCTTCTGAGTGTCCAATGTGTTTTTAAGCATAAAAAGATATTAAATATGTATAACTACGCCTAAAGTTATACTACTTTTCCATAAAACTCTGAGTTTTGGGGGATCCGCGATCCCCGGACTCGCCCCCTCCTGGTCTGATAGAAGCCAGAACTCCCTGCACAGAAGTTTTTGCTCATCATTGCTGTGATACACTTAAATTTTGTAATTTGCACAGTTTTTGGAAAAGTCCACTCCTTAAGCTGGAATAATTTTTGTCACGCTCACTTTGGTATACCTCTCCATGCTGCGTCTTCCTCCAACGGATATTTTTCTTTCAATTTACTGCATCCCTTCGCCGTTTAGCGGACGTCTATTTTCCTGGAACTGCTGCATTCTCTGTGGTGCAACACACAAAGAACCAGTAAAACAACTTCGCCTTGCAACCGCCATTACTACTGGATAGTCACATGATCGAAATGTTTACCTCTGATTGGTTCCTGGAGATAGAACAAACTGGTATTAAACAATTCGTGGGAAATGGTCGTACAGCAAAACGACACTACTTTTTGCGAGCTACTGAAAGGATATAAGAGGACTATACAGTCAATAGAGGCCGCTTTAGACGGTACAATTTCTCGTACGATCTCTCGTATGAAAGAATGTATACAATCCATAGTACGAAATTTTTCGTACGATAAATCACACAATATTGTATAGTGTTTTACACGGTACAATTTTGGATACGAGGAGATAATGATGAAACTGCTGGAGTTTATAGTTGTGACACCTCAGGCTTTTAGGGTAATTATACCACAGATATTTGTGAAAGTATAGGCCATTTTAAAAATAGAAAATAATTAAAATATTGATAACAATTAATCTTGACGCAACAGAAATTCAGTTAATTGTAATGTCAAATTCTTCTACTAAGAGAATCTAACTTCTACTACGTTTCAGTGGTAACGAAATTGTCGTAGTTTTACTTCTGTACTTCGATAAAGATATTTCAATGCGGACACACAAAAATACGTTGAAGATTTTGCCGTCTTCGGTGATAAGTTCGGAGTCATATGTGTTTTGTTTTTACAATATTCCTGAGTTAACAAGATATTTGACATTACACAGCACTTCAAAAGTATATAAATCGCGATATATTAACTCCTATTTATACATATGGGGGCAATTAGTAACACTGCGGTTTAACTACTTCTATCACAGAGCACTGGAAACGCCTCAAAATGCTACGTTTTACGTTCCTACAAGCATGAAATACTTGCAATATACAAAAATGAGGAGTAATGTAGATTTTATATCATTTATAGCCTCATTTCACACAAGGTATATAGGTGTGAATAGGGTGGGTCAGCTGTCTTAACCCTTGAATAAAAATTAGTTCGTTCGATTAATTACCTAGCTCACGTATTGACTTGCACAGCTCTGGCTTGACGTCGACGTCTACTTCTGTAATTACGGTTCAATGTATTTCATTATTTCGGATGCACAGAGCATATATGTTTATCAAAATAATTGGGGAGGAATATAATTGCAAATATACCGGTATCCTGTACATTACTTACTTTCATACATATAATGACTAGAAGCTTTGGTACTCTACGCACAAGAAAAACAATGAAAATCGCGTTAACTGCATTGCACAATATATAGGAAAAGCAGTAGCTATTGCATCACATCAGAACTTTGTCTTTATATTTTTAAACATATTTCTCACGTATTTAGTACCTTTTATGGTTATAAGAATGCAAAACGTAGCATTTTGAGGTATTGCCAGTCCTCTATAGCAGAAGTAGCTGTACTGCAGTATCACCGACCTTTTCACACTTTCCTTAAAAACATTGTTTTATATCTTTATACCTGTAATAGTTTATTATGCCATTATGTATGTTAATTTCTGCAGGAAGTAATACATTAATATGTTCTCTTTGTGTCGTAATCCATAACCAAACAGCCGAATAGGAAAGCACGCTATATTGCCACTAAGGGCGCTGTCATAGATTGTACGAAAAATCCGCTGAAAAATAGGACCGTTTCTATTTAGAGAAGACATCGGAGATAGCATGAAAAATCGTACGATCTGCGCTTTACACGATCAAAGAATGTAACCGATGGGATTGCACACGAGGGATCGTACGAGAAATTTGATCGTCTAAAGTGGCCTTAAGACGTGTAGGGATATGGATATGGACGTGTGCTACTAATAACTATAAAATGGTTAGAAGTGAAGATAGAACAAATGGTTCCCAGCCATCGTACTATGGATTACAAGCTGTACCAGGCCAGGGTCGGAAGGCCGGAATCCCGGCCGGGGCCCCACCCTCAACTTCGTTTTTTTTAATATAAATTTTTAATCCTTATGTAAGTATCTACAACATAACAAAAAGAAACACGAAATTCGTCGGAGTCGCTGAGACGAATATTGACACTTTTAATGTTCAAGTCCCCCCCCTGGAAGTGGGAGAGGGTGACAAAAATAATCGTAAACGACCAATATTAATATCGAATCCATAGTTTACTTTACGGGGTCGCTGAGATTAATAGTGATACTCTGTATGCAGTTCACGTTCATCCTCCACTCCCTGGGGCGGGGAGGGAGGGGTGGGAACAATAGCAATTTAGGGTAAGCACCCACTAACTTGTAGTATAATTGTTACAAGGTACATCGCAGATCCCATTCATTAAAATGGAAGCAGGAACTGTTTGTAAATAATTCCGATTCTTTTCTCGATTTTTCTTCCTCTTTTTCAAGTCATACGTATCAGATGCCGTTGCGAAACATTGTCATTGGTTTACTAATCGCTATTGCTATCTTGTTGGGCTAGGCACTTTCAGCTTTTGAGCCAGTCAAAATGACAATATTAATCTCAGTGATTCCAAAAACTATGGATTTGACACTAATATTGGTAGTTTTCGATTATAAAAAATTAAAATGACACCCCCATTCCCCATGTTTTTCGTATGGGGAATTTCCACCCCCATATCTCAGCCCAGCGGTAACCTAGAGACCTGGAACCGGCTATTTGGAGCATGTCTCCAACAGCTTTCAAAACAAGTTAAAATTCATGATCCTATCTATAGCGAACACGTTAGGGTAGATGTCCCAAATATCGCCCCTGTTCCTAATATCGCCTATGTGTGTTTCCAAGCTACTACTGTATTTGCACTATCTATGAGCTTATGTGCTTATCGTAAGGGTCTGGGGCTTTGTGAAACGTACCTTTAGCGAGGAGCTTCCTATCAGTCATAGCAAATTCGATATGGCATCTGAAGTTTTTGAGGTTGTGAAGAACATTTGTTGGTCTCCAATCACTCCAGGGAATGACCAGGTAAATGTTTCCAAATCATAATTTCGAGTAGATCATTTGAAAGTGTATTAAATTAGGATTCTAAAGGTGTTATTGATTTCGGAATAAAGCTGTGTTTATTAAAGAGTGTTTCTTATATATTTCTTATTCCGTATTCTAAACAACGTTTTCATTAAACATATTTCGTTTGTAAACATAATTGCATATGTGATCAGGAAAATTCTAATTGATATGGGAAACCCATTGTTTTGTTTTGTATCCTGAACACCAAATGAGTGGTTTTTGGAATAATGTATTTCTGTCTTCGGTTATTTATGTTGCTACTACAACTAAACGATAAATTTGTCGAACTAAAATAGTTATTGTCTGTCCGTCACTTGAAAGTAGTATAATTTTAATGACTTTGTGGGAGAAACAGTGAGCTATCATGTTAGTTTTTTGTTGACTGACCTCAATAACAACTATTGACCCTGTAGTTTGTATTCCATAAACAAAACACAGGACATTTTAGCGTTCCGGCAAACGTTTTTGGGACACCGGGAAAGAACTCAGAAAGGGACGATCCCGTATTTTACGGGATGTATACGACTCCTACCGTGGGGCCCCTAAACTGCTCTTCCAGCCGGGGCCCCGGGGGGCCCAGTCTAACACTGCATGCAACGCTTTTTATGTTTTCCCAATTATAATATTTTAGGGACAATTATTCTTTGAATTCGATATCTGTGCTCACAAACTTTGAGGATTTTTTAGTTAAACTGCGTCAGAATTTCGCTTCTGCTTGCTTTCTTTAACGATAATTTTGTCTTTAAAAGAATCCTAGTAAAGTGTTCCATGGTACAAATGCTAACGTACCTTGGAACACAACTACTTGTACTTCGATCATTCAAATATTTTATCTGTGATGTTTCGTACACCTTCGCATCCACCCCTCCCCATAAATTTCTTCATTGACCGATAGCATTTACTGTTAGCGCTACCATCTAAAGGCTAGTTTTAGAATGGTTTTTTGATAACTCCATAATTCAGTCTCACCATATTTATTAAATACGCAGCTATTCTCTCCTCTTCTTTCGGACTTAACAACCTGTGGACATCATATCTAACAAAATACAGAAATATTCCCTTCCATGGTTCCTTAAACGATTTCAGATGTGTAGATAAGGTGGCTGCACTCTCACTGATTTTATTGCATTTGAATTGAATCTCTGTCAATGGGTATATCCTGGTTTGCTTCTTGGCATGTCGTATTTCCGCAAGAAAATGAAGAACATACGATCATAATATGCTTCGAAATGTGTTAATGTCAGAGCTGAAACCAGGTCAAACCCGGCCTGACCAGAACGTAGGTAACTTGTGGACCGGATGATCCGACCCAAAACTTTACCCGGTTAACGCGATAACCTGATTCGAAGTTCATTCGAATAACCCGATTCACACGGGGACCCGGTCATGACTCAAAAGGCTAGACTAACTTTGTAAGCCAGTGATCCGATGATGGAATCTTAACTCAATTGACCCAGCCACCTAATATTGACACAACAACCCTTTCTTGATTCGACTTCATCCGGATTGGTATGAATCAATCAATATTTCATGTCTGAGATTCACACATTCCTTCAGAATACCCTCTCCGAGAAAAAAGTTATCTGCACAACTCCGGGGGTATTTTCATTCGTTTCAGAGAGTATTTCCATATGCTTTTACTATCGTTAGTAGCTTTTCAGCGTCATTTTCTTGGTCCTCTGGGGAGCACACACCTGTTCCCAGTCAGAAGCATTATTCTGACGTCAAATGTCATTGGGAAAGAATTAAAAATCTGGATCTTCCACAAAGAAGCACAAAACTTGAGCCAAGTTTCATTGGCGGGTTCGATATCGGGATTCCAGCTTCACGGAGCTCAGCTAACCCCTCTGGTTATGGATTTCACCAAAGAAACAATAAGCAACGTGTCCGGAATAATATGTTTCAACAAATTATTTTCAAGCTTAATTGAAAGTAGAAATATCTTGACTCCCGATATACCATATCAAGTTATTGCCCCTCTTAGAACTTATTTTGAAATCTCTTACCCTGGACCAGTAGTACTAGTATTGTTGGACAGGACGATCATAGTCGTCCTGTCAACGCAGACGGTTATGCCGTCTCTTCGTTATTGTTTTATTTCTAATCTATATTTTAAATAATTGTTGCTGGTCTAAGTGATGTTATATTGATATAGACATAATGGCGGGGCTGGTGTATTTGGATTTTGTGCGTTTCCTTTCTATAAGGTAGGATAAATAGTTGCTATATGTTTGGGTGGTGGGTATCTGTTAATAACCTGAAGTGTTAAGGCCTGATCATTTTCGTTAATCGTCCGGTACATTTCTAGTAGGTGATGGAGTGGTGGATGGTGATAGCGTGGTTGGATGTCTTGTTGTGCATCTATGTGGATTGTGTCCAGGAGTGTTGGGTGAGCCGTAGTCCAGCGTTTTGTTATATATTTTAGTCGTAATGTTTCCAGGTGGGTTTTGATTTCCGGGAACGTAAGGCGATCATACAGAAGATGTGTGGGACTTGGTAGTTTGATGTGGTATGCCAGCCTTAGAGCGTGTCTCTCCCATATCTGTAGCCTTTTATAGAAGTCTTCGCTGGCTGTCATCCAGGCGATATGACCATATGTAAGACATGGTCGCAAGAATATTTTGTACGTATGGAGGATGGTGTCTGTTTTTAAGCCCCAGGTAGTGCCTGTTAGCCGCTTCAGTAGTATTAGTCGGTTATTTGCCGCTTTGTTGAGATTGCTGATGTGAGGTTTCCAATTTAGCTTTGTGTCGAAAATGACTCCGAGGTACTTCGCTGATGTTGTCGCTCTTATAGGTGTGTGGTTGACATGGAGGTCAAGCTTGGTGGGATTTCGACGGACTCTTGTTTTTGTTTTTGTTTGCTGTATTACCAGTGCCTGGGTTTTGAGAGCGTTTATGGTGAGACGCCACCTAAGACACCATGTGTGAAATTTATCTATAGCTGTTTGGAGCAGACGGTTGATGTGTTGGCACAGGCAAGGAAAGCTGTATCGTCGGCAAATGTAAAGGTATGTACTGGAGAAGGTGGTATTGGCATGTCAGCTACATATAGGATATGGGGAAAGTTCAAAAACATCAGACCAACCTACTCTATATACCTGAATATACGTGAAAGCAGCTGTTCATTGAAACTAATATCAACAACAAAGAAGTATTTAACTCATTATATTTACAAATTTTGAACTCATTTTTCTGTATTTACATCCACTACCTCTGCTGTTTCCTCTTTGCAACGCTGGAGCATGTGATTGTGCAGATCTAGATAATTATTAGTGCTGACATCTAGAGAGCATTTAATAACTATAGTTCTAGCAAAATGGATTAATTTTTTGCACGAGGAATTTTTCTAGATGCAGAAGAGGAGCAACGGCCTAAGAGGCACATATCCAGAATTTGGTTTGGGAAAGAGCTTCTGGGGATCTCCAGTATGTTTTTGTGAGCATACAATGATTGTATAATTACGCCTGAAATTATACTATTTTCCCAGAACATTCTTATTTATGGGTGTAGTTCCAGATAGCTATGGTACCGAGGCTGAGACTGGTCTCGTCTGGAACTTGAGACCAAGACTAAGGTTCTGGAATCGAGACGAGACCGAGACTCTGTGAATCGAGACTTTGTGCATTTGGCGCGTGTTTTTTTTATATTATTATTGCTAGCCGAGGCTAGCCCCCCAAAGGGATACACCCTTTATCTGGGAAGAGAGGCTGCAGGGAAAGTGAGGTCCGAGGATAGTGGTTGGTCTATTAGGTTTGAAAATCTTTATTTTATTTTATTGCTGAACATCACAGGTTATTATGAGTTTACCTCATAATCATGCTTATTAGGTAGGTTATTTACATCAGTTTAAGCGGGGATGATTATGAAAGATGTGATGGAGGTGATGTGCTGTAGACGCCACAACACGTTGACACACATTTGACACATGATTGATGATCTTCTCGTCTAGGGGCGACTCTAGACGGTAATGAGGACAGGTGAGCCCTAGCGTTCAAGATGGTTACTGTGCAATTGATGAAGGTGCAATATAGTGAGGGGTGATTGGTGCACTATATTCCGAGATCAAATCTATATCTGGATGGTCTTCTGGTAATGTTTGTTTGTATATAGTGAATAGGAGAGAGAGAGTGGGCTGTCGATGTGATTAGGTGGTGTGTTGCGTTGTTCGTGTGAAAGGAGTATATCACGGAAGAGCGGGTGTTGAGTTTCATATCTATTTAGCATGTATTTGGTGCGCAAACTTTCCAGATGAAGAAGAAGGTGTGGGAAGGTGATTCGTTGATAAAGTTCCTGTGTTGGGCTGGGTAGTTTGATTCTGTATGCCAATCGGAATGCGTGTCTTTCTAGAATTTGGAGTTTAGTGTAGAATTTGTCATTTGCAGCAATCCAAGCAGTTAGTCCGTAGGTCAATACAGGTCTTAAGAATACTTTGTAAGTGTTTAGTATAGTTTTGGCTTGTAGTCCCCATGTGGTTCCAGTAAGTCTTTTCAGGAGGTTGAGGCGGTTTCGTGCTTTGGAAATGATCTTGTTCAAGTGCGGTTTCCAGGTGAGATGGTGATCGATGATGAGACCTAGGTACGTAACTGTTTTGGAGGGTTTAATTGGGTTACCGTGTATTTTGAGATCTAGCAATGATGGATTTTTGTGGACTCTAGAACGATAGTTTGGGGGTATGAAGACAATGGTTTGAGTTTTAGTGGAATTTATGGTGAGTCCCCACTTGTCACACCAGGAAGTAAATGTCTGAATGGCTTCAGTGAGAGTTTGATTGATGGCTTGAATAGTTTTTCCAAGGGCGAGGAAGGCTGTGTCGTCTGCGAATTGGAATATCTTGATGTTTGGTGGGAGAGGAGGTAAATCGGCCACAAAGAGGAGGTAGAGAAGAGGGGATAGTGCGGAGCCTTGAGGGACACCACAGTGCAGGAGTATAGGATGAGAGATGCTCGAGTTTATGGTGATGTACGTGAGACGATTGCTGAGGAAGTGAAAGATAAATCGGATGTATGTGAGAGGAAGTAGAAATGAGCGTAGTTTGGAAATAAGGGCTTGGTGCCAAACTTTGTCAAAAGCTTTTTCTAGGTCAAACAGGAGTAAGCATGAAGGGTTATTTGTATTATACTGGTTGGAGATGGTGTTTATTAGGCGTAGGAGTTGATCGTTGATGCTGAATTGTGGGCGAAATCCGGCTTGGTGTATAGGAAGCAGGTTGTAGTGTTCAAGGTGAGTGTGAAGACGATTGACGAGTATTTTTTCTAGGGTTTTACTGAGGGTGGATGTTAGCTGGATGGGTCTGTAAGAGGATACGAGATGAGGTGGTTTTTGGGGTTTGAGAAACATGAGTGTTTTTGAGGTTTTCCAGGTAAGGGGAAAGAAGCCTGTACGGAGAATGAAAGTGTAGATAGATGCTAAGAGGTTAATGAGATTGAGGGGAGCTTCTTTTAGGTGACGGTAGGTTATGGTATCGTGACCGGGTGCTGTAGTGCGTTTGGAGGCGATGGTTTGAATGATTTCGTTTGAAGTGATTGGTGCGGTAAGTGGGTTTTCTGGGAGGGGGTGAGTGGTATTTGGTTGTAGATGTGGGGAGTTGAAGTTTATTCTATCGGCAGGATGCGTTTGGAAAGGATTGATGGGTGGAGATGGGATGAATATATCTTGGAGGTATGTGGCGAAAGCGTCTGCTTTTTCTTTATCTGTATGCAATGCCTGATTAGTTTGAAGTAATGGATATGTACTTCATTTGTGTGTTTTCCTGTGAGTTGGTTGAATTTCTTCCAGTACTTCGTGGGATGGGATGTATCAGCGAGCTTATTACATGTGCGGACCCATTGTCGTAGCTTGTAAGCTTTGATGTAGTTGTGTACAGTTCTCTGAAATTGTCTGTGCAGTCTAAGTGATTCTTGGTTACCTGTTCTCTGGTAGTCTCTGTAGAATTGTCGGGAACGATTGATTAAGGTTAGATATTGAGGTGGGAGGTTGGGTCTGTGAGGAAATATTCTGCTGGTAGGAATGTAGGTGTCTGATGCTTGTTTTATGGTAGAAGTGATATTGTCTATCGTATTGTAAAGTTCTGCTTCTGATGTTGGGGGTTCTATGTGCTGAATATTCTGTTCTATATGATTGCGGTATTCAGTCCAATTGGCTTTGTCAAATCTGAGGATGTTGCGAGGAGGGACGTTGCGATGAAGGTTTGGATGTTGTGGGTTTTGAAGAGTTAACTTGATTGGGGCGTGATCACTACCGATAAGGTCTAAAACTTCTAATGTGCATCGGTTCTGGAGATGTGTGGAGGTGATAACGATGTCAGGAGTGGTATTTGAAATTGGTCTTATCGGCTTTGGTATGTTATTGATTGTACCCGTTGTTTGGTATTCAATGAAGTCGCGGAATGCTGTTTTCTCCCTGTCCGACCTGCTGTGAATATTGATGTCAGCCATAATTATGTAGTTGGTGAACGTGTTGGAAATATACGCGAAGAAGTTATGTGGGATGGGATGGCCTGGGCGAACATATATTGTTACTAATGTGATGTATATCTGTTGAAAGTAGAGCGTTGTGATGAGATTCTCTGGGATGTTTTGGATAGTTGGGGTATATTGGCGATGTGCGATGTTTAGTGGGATGCCTATTGCTGTACCTCCGTTTGCCCTTTGGGCTGGTATAAGGTTATCAGAACGAAGCAGGTTGAAGCAAGAAATTCTGCAAGGCATATTTGGTTTAAGGTGAGTTTCATTAAGAATAAAGGCGTGAATGTGCTCTTCGAGAAGTAGTTGTTCAAACAGTATTTTATGTTGCCGAAGTGAGCGTATGTTTAGAAAAAGAAAAGTTAATGCCATGATTATT
>JAGDQP010066783.1:0-11237 GCA_022664845.1 Lepisma saccharinum | reverse complement strand
GATTGTATTCGTTTCTTTCCAACTTTGCCCCTTGTTTCTAAACCTGTTGGGTTTTTCGGTTTTTATTAAATGTTGTTTCCAACTCTGTTGTTTTAGTCACTTGTTTTCATGCATTTGGTTGGCAATCATGTCTTCCTCCTTTGATCCCATACATTTGGTTAGCAACCCTGTTTCGTTCTTCTTTCCTCATCTCGTAGAAGAATGACTTTTCTAGGCGCCATCTTACATTACGTCATCAGTAATTTCTCAATCGCTATCTACTACAAACAGTGTCTAAAAATCTTGCCAACTCTATTCTGTGCTGTAACGTGATGAGAATTTCCACACCACATCTTCGCTGAGACACGTTTCCTATGACGTCATTTTTCTCCCCAAAATTCACCCGTAGTGTTGTACAAACACCTCCTAGGTCATCTACGTGGATGATTACGGCCGCCATCTTAAATTTGCGTCGCTCTTCGATTATGTCATCACTTTTTGCCCACCCAAAATTAATTCGTAGTCTTCTACGAATGTCCAAACCACGCCATGCGGTCAACTACCTACCACGTCCTACGAGCGGTCAACTACCTACCACGTCAACTGAACTACGTGGTGGTACGTAGGCAACCCGCAATTTTCCGTCGTTGTGACACAATATCTACTGCTGTCTATTGTAACTCTATTTATTCTAAACTCTGTTGTAACAAAAGCTATAAGTCCCGCCTTTAGCAATTCACAATCATGTTTACAACATTAATAACATAGTAAGTGCTTCTTTAAGGGGGAGGGCGGCTCTATATTATGTTGTTCAGAGAACAGAAAATACCCTCCTAAAGTTCTAAAGGTGTAAAAGAACAGTCTTCATGCACCCCGAGAAGTTTATAAAATATCCACACACACCCAGAAACGAATAATATCACCACAGAAATATGAAGAAAACCCTGCAAGATTAATACAAAAATTAGTTACGTTCAGGTCTCTCTTACGTACACAATGACAATTTAGACCAATATTTCATATCAACGGTTTGCAGCACTCCCACCTCATACGAAAGAAACGTTGGTGTATCGGGTTTGTGAGTGATCGAGAAATGTTTCGTCTGCTATGTCTACTTTCAGACTCGCATTGAGGGCCAATCAATTTGTTTTTAACCCGTGCTCTGGCTATTTGTCGCTTACAATGACAATTCAAGCCACTGAGACTTTACTGGTTTGTTTTTGTAAATATATATCCATAGAGTTACTCCAACAGAGCGCTGTGAAATCCAATGGCCAGGCAAGAAAGAAGACTGATTGTTTGAAACTCACATCTGCAATATTGCTTGTAAACAAACTGTCATCCTACGATGTGCGCACTATACACCGTCACGAGACAAGATCCAATGGTGTCTCCAAGTCAATCAACCCTATCAAATCCTATCCTACTGCTAAAAAGAAGGTACACCGTCACGAAACAAGAAGATCCAATAATGTTTCCAAGTCAATCAACCGATCAAATGCTATCTTCCTGCTAAAAAGAAATTTCACCGTCACGAGAAAGAATATCTAATAATGTCTCCAAGTCAATCAGCAGATCAAATCCTATTCTGCTGTTATAAGGTAATTACGTCGTCACGAGACAAGGATATCCGGTTATTAAACGACACTGCGTACAATAAATAATTGTTAACAATAAGCCAAAATTGAAATTATGGATCAAGTTAAAATACATACTAAGTAAAGAACCATCATTTTATTACGATAATTCATCTCCAAGAATTCCCGGATGTGTGAATGACGTGCCAACGCTGTGTCAATAGGCCAGTCCTGGTACAACAATTTTCATTTGCCACTAGATGGCAGGGGCAAGCGGTCTGAATGAGACCGGCTGAGTAATTTACCAAAGTGAGGTGTGTATAAGGCGGAGGACAAGTAACGACATTCCGGCACATTCACCTGGTCAAAGAATTCTATGGTAGCACGGAGTTTCACCAACGGAGATTCTTCGTCGACTAGTAATCATGTGTTGTAAATGCGTACCGGCACGAAGCAATGTGCTGTTTCGTCAGACTGCTGAGCACCATTGTATACGAATTTTGCGCATGTTGAGATCGATATGAGTAATGCCATTCAGTGTTCCTCGACCCTGACCCATTGAAGTTCATAGAATGCGATGCGTCGAATTGACAGAATCAACTTTTCAATGGGGTTTGAATGGCGGCAGAAGTTAGCGATGCCACTGGAAGACGACTGCAGACGCCTTCTTCCCACTTTCCGTCCCATTTATTAAGCCTTGCAAACAGTTTTACTCAGTGTATTTCGTACCGGTGCTCATTCACTACACACGACCACTAACTGACGATGAATTTCTTTTGTTGGAAGTCCCTACTCTAACAGAAACCATGCTATCTACTTTTGACAATGTGCCTCTGACTCCATCTTGTTATTTTTCCACTGGCTCGCATTCTTGTGTCAATCTCACTCACTCAGACCGCTGAGGCATAGTGTGATATTTCAACATGCTTGAGAAATTTAATTCGTAGCATCAATATTACGGAACATGTTTGTTTATCTTTTCTGGCACCACGTGTGTAATATACCTTAAATTGATGGTAAAGGTAGTTTGGATTATATATAGTAATATTTTAATTTTAAACAATAGTTTCTAACGACCCTGTATGAATAAGGATGATACGTCCCGGAGACGACCTATCCACCTGATGCTGCTGATGTGGACCCACAGGAGAATATATACATTATATCTGCAATATATACCTTCGAATCCCACGGTTTCTGGGTGTGGGATGGACCAATGCGGTGCTGAAAGGCAATTATTTATTAGTGGAAGGAAGAGAATAAAAGAGAAACTCAATATGGACTTGGTTTTGAGTGACTCCTATCTGTCTACAGAAGACGAGCCAGAGCCAAGGATTGGTTAAGGATTCCTACCTGCCTACTGAAGACGAGTCGGAGCCAGGAATAAAGCATCTACCTACCTACTGAAGACGAGCTAACACTGAGAATAGGTTGGAAACTCCTATTTGCCTACTGAAGACGAGCTGGAGTTGGAGTATTGTATACCTGCCTAATAAAGATGAGCGGACACCGGAAATAGGTTGGGAACTCCTACCTGCCTACTGAAGACGAGCGGAGTTGGATAATAGCGTTTACCTGCCTACTGAAGACGAAGTAACGCTAGAAATAGTTTTAAAAACTCTGTCTTCCTACTGAAGACGAGCTGGAGTAGAGAATAAAGTGTAAAGCAAATGCTGATAAAGCAAAAGGTAAAAGGCATAAACCAGTAAAGAATACTACGGAAGCGGACTGCTGTCCGAAGAAAGAAACAGCAAGCAAGAGAGCTAGGTGTGGTTTGGGCCGTAGACCGAGGAGTTCTGAATTGAGAACAGCTCGGGACCTGCTTATATAAATTTTGTTCGGGTGCTCGGGAGACTTCGTATGATGATTCTCGAAGTCATTAATTCGCTCCAATTCAATATTCTTTTCAACACTCCATCTTGTGCTCTATAACGTTTAATTGAAGAACTATTGTTTCTTACCATATGTTATCTACATTTTTATATTATCTTTATCTTATTTACTGCAAAAGTGATTACACATAATTTATAGCTCAGGAGCGACATAAGTGACAAAAATACTAACTAAAATTATTTACACTGAACAAATGTTAGTTACATCACAAGGAGAAGCTATGGGCGTACAGTTTATCCTGTCTGTCTGTTTGTAAACCCCTAGCTCTCAGTAACTACAGTCAGACAGAAAAAAGTCATACACGTGGTCTGAAAGGGTGGGCAAAACTTTGACTCTAAAGATGGTAGGTCCTTTTTAATCGTTTAGCATTCTCCGCCCGTGCTCCCCAGATCTCAGTAGCTATAATTCAGACAGACATGACTCCGTTGGAATCCTCATCGTCTGACGGGTGGGGGAAACTATCATTTTAGCACTAAAACTGGCAGGCCTTTCTCTTTAGGTTATCATTTTCCATCTGAAACCCCCATAGATCTCATTAATAGAAATTAATAGAAGTAATATAAAGTTGGTCCACTTTTGGATGCCACATCGTCTGAGACAATGCGACAAACTATGACGTTGACACTACTTTTGGCTCTTTGCGATAGTTCTTCAAGAAACATTTGATGTAATACTGGAGTGGGGGGTATAAAAATATTAATTTGCTTGTTAATTATTGTTCTTCTTTAAACAGAACCTTGCCGTTATAATTAAATAATTAATGTTATTTCTTTATGTTCGTCGCATAAAATATTTGAATTCCAAGAAGTTCCTGTTTCCTTTGTCAGAATATGTTAAAACAAATCAAAGTTCCCTACCGTTAGTTTTGAACTTGCTGAACAATTGAAAGAGCACTTACAGACAAGCAGATAAATTTATGATCTGTACATAAAATATTTTCATTGAAGCAACACATTAATAAATCGTATGGAAGCCTTATGAATATAACATTTGTATAGTTGGATTTATTGTTGAACAAGGATTCTGCCAGATAGTTTGTCAAGCCTATATTCTCGAATATCCCCAACTTTATTTTTTTTTTACGTTTAAAAATCAATAGAAACCCTGCTAAACACCATTTAAACATTGCTAATCTACCCAATTTTGACTTTACACCCCCAAACTGGTAATCTTGGCAAAATTTATGCTGTAGAATATGATAAAACTTATTACTGAGAGTTCTGTGGTGTTTGAATTATTTCACTTACAGTATACGTATCTAAAGACCTTTTTCTTCCTTGTTAAGATTCGGAGAGTAAGAGGAAGGAAAGAGAAACGCAAAGAAACATACAAAGGGAAGGGGAGCGAGCACGAGAAAGACAGAGTAAATGGGAGAAGTATTTTACTCTGAAAACTTAACAACGTTTGTAGATTATGCACAAA
Organism: Lepisma saccharinum; assembly: GCA_022664845.1. Classification (NCBI taxonomy): domain Eukaryota; kingdom Metazoa; phylum Arthropoda; class Insecta; order Zygentoma; family Lepismatidae; genus Lepisma; species Lepisma saccharinum. The sequence goes on along the minus strand of JAGDQP010066783.1, from coordinate 6,366 downwards.
GGGCACCTGTCTGCAAGGAAAATTGCAAGTGCTTCAAGGCTGTTTGGAACTTTCGAATAACTTAAGTTTCTGAAAAGCATTTATAACAGAAGAAACCTTTTGCTGTTTGAAGTCTCTTCATAAAATTGGTAAAGTTTCGTTAAAAGAGTTTCTGCTTTTGAAATAGATAGGAAATGCAGCGGAATGCACACAAAGAACAAGAATATCCTTGGATTGTTCCTATTTCCTTTTCACTTCCTCACTCATTCAGCGACCACCCTTCATACACTCAAACTTTACACATGCCCACGAACACATATACAAACTTTCCTGATAGAATTGACGAGGACTCGCAAACAAGCATACTAATTTCCTCACAGCTGAACTCTACAGCTCAAACTTCTGAGAAAGGGGACGATCGAAAAGGAATAATTCGATTATGCATGGATTACCAACCCTGTGCGATGTTGCCACTTTTATGTTAGAATGACACAGGGTGATGCTAATGGCTTACAACTCAAATGGATAATGAATTTATATGTTACTTACAGTTTCTACAAAGTAAACTAACCTAATTGTATCGAACAGAAACTTCCCGACTTCGGATTACTCTAATGACGTTTCAACAGAAATATGGCATCGATCCACAGGATTAATGATTCATACAATCAAATAAGTCCGCTTCGATCATCTCTTTCATTCCCTGTTTCCCAAAAGTTTACTAAAATACAGGGTCCGGCAGAAAGACCTCCCGTATTTCAAAAGGCAGTTACAAACAAACAAAGATACAGAAAAAATACTTTTATTTGTGATCAACAAATACTATGTCATTTTACATTACTTGGTTTTAAAAATTATAGCCGGTAAATGGCGTCCTCCATTGTTGACACATTGACGAAGCCTTTCCCGGAAGTTGTCCATAGTTCTTCGCGTGGAATGGCAGCCACTGCCTGAGTGATTGCCTCCTTAAGTGCTTCCAGGGTTATGGGGCGATGTTTGTACATTTCCGCCTTTGAGTGTCCTCAAAGAAAAAAATCACAAGGTGATAAATCGGGTGACCTTGGGGGCAGGCAAAGAGAGAAGACGTCCAGGAAACAACTCTCTCAAAATTACTAAAAGAGTGTGAGATGTTGCTCCGTCTTGTTGGAACCAGACTTCTCCCTCTTCATGGTCCCCAACAAACTGGTTTAACTTAGGCCGGAGGAAGGTCCCGATCATGTGACAGTAGAGATTCGAAGTAGCCGTTACCGTTAGCCTATCTTCTTGGAAAAAATACGGACCCCCACACACCAAATTCAGCAACGGCGCACCATACTGTCACACGAGGGCTGAAAGTGGTCGTTGGTGAAGTTCCTGAGGGTTTTCTGCTGCCCAGTATCGGAAATTTTGTTTATTTACAGTACCTGACAACTGGAAGTGAGCCTCATTAGACAAAATCAAAACAGCGCCAGGGAGAATGTTCTGAAGAATGTCCTCACACACAGCTCTGCGAGTTTCAAAATATCTCTCACTTAATTCTTGGGTAACCATCATTTGTATGGGTGCATGTGAAGATCTTTGTGCAGGATTCTTACACTCCTATCAGAGAATCCCAGGGCAGCTGCATGTTTAAGTGCTGAACGCTTTGGAGATTGCTGGATGGACGCTTTCACACGCGCCACATTTTCCGGCGTATTTACGGTCCGAGGTCGGCCAGACGATTTTTTTTAGTGCAGAACCTGTTGCTCTAAAGTTTGATACCCAAACTTAAATAATTTTTCTATCCGAAACAGAATCATGTCGGCCAAGTCCGAACCGAATGCGAAATGCTCGTTGAGTAGTAATCACAGAACCACCATTACGAATATACTCCTCCAAAACAAACGCACGATGCTCACCGCGCCACGCCATTGCGACTACTGAAAATGGCACGTATACAGCTATCGATCGATACACCCTCCGCCGCCGTATCCCCACCACAACTCACACAGAGCCCTCTCCAAATATGGGAGGTCTCTTTGCCGGACCCTGTATATTCTCTGAGTGCAATTTCGGTTGTCATTTAAAAGTTGTTAGGTGGTACGCTATAAAGTTTATGAAAAAATGTTAAATTTTAGATATTTAATATCGTCTGATTTTAAAAGTGCTCCGGATCAATAGCCAGTGTATTTATTTATTTTCTATGAGATTAATGTATGTGATTAACACATAATATTACGTTTCATCTTAGCTGTTTAACCGAAATTAATTGCCTTTTCCTGTTCATAATTTGTTAAAATTTTCTTTCTTATATTTCTATTTCATTGTATTATTTACCATCCAAGTATTTGCCTGGGATGACTGAGGGCAATCAGGGAAACACCTAATTCAGGATAGTCAACACAGATGATCTATCCTACACCCACCTGATTTCAAGATAGCACCCTACTAATAAAGGTTCTGCCAGGGTTCTATTTGTCGAGGGAAGGAGGCGGAAGGATATCGTGGATTTTCCCGGGTTCATGACGATTTCATTCCTAGTTGTTGATTCCGAATATCATCCAAACCTGAGATAAAATTTGTATTTCAGGGAGTAGGTTGAAACTTATCAGCAACCACTAGCTTTAGGATCCCCCTTTCGTAGTTTATAACAAATCGAACACCGAGTTCTGCCTCATCGATATAATCATTACTGGCAATATAATCATGTAATTAAAGTATTAACATTGAAAATTTCGTAATATTACTTTGTGATACGGTAAAAGTATGAATTTCTGTGTAGTGGTACGCCAGTCTAAAATTTGAGAGCTCCTGATCTACAGCGTCAAAATGAAAAAAAAAAGTGTAAATGTTAATCAAAACATGTGGACTAGGCCTACTGCGGATAGAATGATTAAAAAAGCAAACGCGCTGAATACAATACCTCATGATGGTGTGAAATACTGAAAAGAAGAAATTGAACAAGAAAACGGAGTCTGAGGCAACGCACCAAGGTAGCAAATTCATCCTGTTATTTTGGACATGAAACTTATCAAATTGACAATTTGCAAAACTCGTGTGCCGAAGAAATACTGAAAAATAGATATTGTCATATTTTGGACGCCATTTTTTTCAATATGGCGGAGCGAGCGGCAGCGCCCAAAGATTGCAGCTTTACTACGTTACTCAGAACATGAAACTGTCAACCTGCAATTTTTCAACACTTTTTTTTTTGTAAATCTTTATATTGCTTGGACTTTATCTCAATTGCAAAACGAAGTATGCCTACTCTGACATTTTCCCAGGAACTTAGGAAAATGAAGAAGACTTTGCAGGCTTCTTACGTGGGAATGTAGAAGGTTTGACAATAGTCTGCCGCTCGCACTAGGTTAGCTAAAAACTGTATCACGGACAGTGCTTAGTGTCGGTGTGTTGTCATCTAGGAAGAACTAGCTACCACGTTCTCGCAGATGTGGCCTCATACGACGAATCCTCTGAAGGCACTGTGTCACGGTTGATATGCAGTTTATTCTCCATCATCCGGCCAGTCATGCGACGATCTGACTGCATCAATTCACGAAGTTTCAACAGTTTCCTCAGAACGTCTGATTGACTCCTCAACGTTTTCTTCTTCCTCGTGAATTCGAGTATGCCATTCGAAAACACGATCACAGGGTAGGGCACTATCTCCATAAACACTTTTGATCATTGCGTAGGTCTCTGTTGCTGATTTCCCTGCCTTGCAACAACATTGATGATCACCCTCTGTGCCATATGGAAATCTATGACAACGGGAACTAGGGTGCCTTTGATTACCGATCTTCACAGTTAGATGGATCTTGAATTTCCCAAAACTTTACATGTTCTGCAACAGAGGGAAGACATACAATTTTACACGTACAACGGATTTTTTCATTAATATTAACAGAATTAAAGCAGCAGTCCTGAAACTTTATTGTCAAACCTTGTATTTTCTCCTGAAGATTTAAAATTGAATTTATTTTAAGGCCTTTAGATATCTGAGGCTCAGACGTGTAAGATTTAAAAGGTAAATAATGAGGTTTTTGTTATAATCATAAGTTACTACTGAAGCCTAGGATATGAAGAATCTAGGAATATTTATATCTCAAGTTTTTTAATTTCTGGACACACAATGTTCTGTAATTGGGCTACTCAGTTAGTCAATGACAAACTTTTCAAGCAGCTTGCTTTGTACCCTAAGAACATAGGTGCTTCACTATTAATTTCAGAGCTATTTCAGTTGTGAATGATAGTACTGGTTCGACTGTGTATTTATTCATCTGCCACAATTTCTTCACTTCATCTGCTAGGACGTTGTACTTGCTGGTCTTAGTAAAGTCACCCCTTCAATCTTGTATGCCCGTTATGTCAGTTCTGGATTTCGTTCTTGAGTCTGTCAATAAGAGCAACATTAGGACGATTAGAAGCAATAGGTATATCTTTAATTATATTTTTCTGCCCGTATTATTATTATTATTATTATTATTATTATTATTATTATTATTATTATTATTATTATTATTATTAATATTCCTAGTTTCAACTTGGAAATCTTCCTCTTTCTATTTACGTCATCCAGGAGGTCAGTCAACTCAAATATATTTTAGATAGCTTTTCTTGAGGCAAAGTTTGTTCTTTTTGTGGCAATGCCATTTCGATACATCATTTATGTTTGACAGTTTCTCCATTTCCGTGTTTCTGTTTTATATATTTTTAACTACATTTCAGTGGTTTAAATTTCGACAATTTAAGCCAATATGCAAAATATCAAGTAGACCTACGTACGGATGGGGATTTAGACAAAGAATAGGATGTTCTTGATAATCTTTGTTAGATTACGTTAGTGACAGTCGAACCTAATGTCCTATTTTTTATTAATTATCGAAGAAGAAAACAGGAGTAAAATCATACTATGAAAGTTTTTTAGTCCCCACAATGGAATAGTTTTGTAATTTGGAAAAAAATAAATAGTCTTGTGTTTCTGGTGGTGGTGGTTATTTTTTTATATATTGCAGAGAATTAATATATATTGTGGCTCGTCTTTTCAATCTAGGGGGTATGACGTTTTTAGTTTTTGATTCTTGCTTGGATTGCTTCCACCATCAATACTTAATTTTCTCTAATTACACTTGTCAAGAACGGAGTTAAACTACGATACTGAAACAAAATATTTGATCGTGTCTCCAGCAAATGACGATAACTATTTGCCCTCCTGGTATAATGCGCAGAAGGAATTTTATGTCTGTAAAAGAACCACAAGAAAGTATACGCAATTATAACTCATAACTCTAATAAATAACCAGGGAATAGTCAAGGTAACCTTATATTCTAGCAAAATGAAAGATTGTGGCTTCTGTATACTACGCGATGACTAAAACTTCTCTCTACGCTTTATTTCTCTTCTTAATATTTACAATAAGATATTTGGTAAGAATAATATACGTATGTACAATTATATGACAAAAATGTTCCAGCTTATACTTGATTGAAAATGTCAGGGACAGAGATTCTTAAAGGATTGATAAAAGAAAAAGTGTTGTAAAGAAAGAAGAAAGATAATCTTGATTTGGCTTTGTAGGTTGATGATTCTAATAAGTTACATAGTTGTTGCTGAGCACTTAGGTTGAAAAGCAATATCTAAACGGGGTCAGGTCGGTCAAGGTTCTATTAATCCGTCACCCACACTAGGGGATTCCTATATTTAACAATTGACAATCAGGCAAGGTACAATAACCTATACCGTAGTTAAGTTGCTATTAACCCAGAAAAGGGCGTTCGCATGAAGACAAAAAAACTGACTTCACATAAGAAATCAGCCTAAGGGGGCGGGGATCATCACTTTGGAGAGGACCACAACGGAGAGAACTGAACTTTCTCATAAGAACCTGCCGCAGTTCTGTAATAAGGCCCGTAGAATTACAATTAATGTTTCAACTTGTTCAGAATGTTCTAATTACTTGCAACGATGATTTCTATTAGGGCGATGACAACGTTTCACATATTGAAGAACGATGCGGGAATAATTAATAGATAGGCCACACTAGACCCTATAGAAATCACGATAGGAGAACTTTATATTATTTCCCACGCAAGGGTATCTCACATGAGAGATAGTAGCACAAACTAATAAATTTTGACCACACAAGGCCTCCCTAGCACCTGAAAGAAAATATTCAAATATTAAATTGGAGTGACATAATGCATGCGGACGAAATTATTTGTAATAGCAATTATCAAACAGCAATCACTAAGCAAAAACGAAGTTCGCTATCCGATCACACAAGACCGTTAAAAGGAGGTGAGATAATTAGATTACAAGCAGATTAGCTCTGTTAATTCCCAACCTAACTCCCGCTGTTTGATGAAGAATACGATTTGCTGTGCTTATATTTAACAGGAATAAATCATTGACGAATTAAGACACCTTTT
>JAGDQP010066782.1:0-11237 GCA_022664845.1 Lepisma saccharinum | reverse complement strand
GATAGCAAACACGGCTGAAGTTGTCATCACCTACGACGTGATACTGACAGACTCTGACGCTAACCACTGTAAATAGAACGACGAAACCAACATTTCCCAACTCGGCTTCGTGGTCGAATGTTCAAGACGTTCGCTTCTCGAGTAAAATGTCCGGGGTTCTAACCCCTTAGGGGCAGTACGTTTTCTTTTCAAAATGTATTTTTATATGCTCATATTTATTATTATTAATGCTTTTTTACATTTTTCGTACATTATCTCAAATTAGTGACCATGGGAAAGTAGAGGTTGGGTAAGGTCATGTATCTTTACATTTTCCCCTGTCAAATTACAAGTGCGAGACGTTTGTCGACTTCCGCCCTATTTACTATTAGAATCGCCATGTTTTTATGTGTGGTGGACCAGTTTTCTTACATCACAATTGGCTTTTCACTAGCCATCACCGGAAAAGAATTAGGAAGAAAGTTTTTTATTTTTCATGCTACTTTGGAAAAAAACTTTTTTTACTTTTACGCGGACTCTAACAACATTTGATGATCAATAAAATACTTATTTAAAATGTTAATTCTTGTTTAAAATATAATTTAGAAAAAGTATCTTTATTGAAACTGCTTGTGACAAAGTTTTGAAGCACTAATGAGATTCGACGGTCTGAGCCAGAGATGCATAAAGACCTTAAGTGGCTGGAACTTCTAACTCCTGCACAAGGGCCATAATGAGATATATTGCATTTCTAAAGTAGAAAGCATAGGCACATTTCTTAACGTAAGAACCTTTAATTTAACTAAAGCTAAACAAGAAATGCATAAAATGTGCTAAGTAGTGATTATTCGTGAGGAAAAGGCAAAAATAAAAGATTTCGTGAAGAAAATTAATTTTTTTACTCGTGGAAAAAAATCCAGAATTTTTACGAAAATTTCCGTTTTTTTCCCTGCCTGTACATGCATATACATAGATTACTGGAACTATCATATTATTATATTTTACAAAGACATCCCGACGAAAGATGAGGAATTTTAGGGACTCTGTTTAAAACCAGGTAAAAAAACAAAAATATTTTCCCTGTTTTTGCCCATCTCTATTAACACCTCAAAATATGTTGAAGTCTGATATAATTATGCTTTCTTAGTACTTCAAGAATTTTTGAAAATTCTAAAATTCTTATTTTATGCATACTAGAGGCCCAAAATCTGTGGTGGAACAAAATATAATAATCTAATTTCTTCATACGTTGTACACTTATGTCAGCAGAATTTATGGTAAAAATTTGAACTCTGATATTTGAATTTCAAGGTAGCTACAAATTTAATGCTCGTGGGCGCTGTGGTATGAATATTAGAGACCCTTATCTGGTAGAATGTCATATAAAAATCTAATATTTTTACGCATTAGGCACTTATATCAGGAGATACTACCAGTCTCACCAGTATCTTTCAAACGACACCTCAAACAAAAACGCATTTTCTATGTGTTTACTGATGCATTATTTAATTTCTGAATTATGTAAACCAATATAAAACATTATTTCATGCAGGATAAATGAATCTGTGGAGCAAAATTAATAATTACATTATTATCAGAGTATGGGTGTAGTAACACTAACAAATGCTCGAGATTGAATTTTTAATTTAAATTTTATAGGAAAGACAAAAAGGTTTATTATTATTATTATTATTATTATTATTATTATTATTATTATTATATAAGAAAGTAACTATATTTGTGCAAGAAATCAATATCTTAGCAAAGTAAAAAAGTGAGATTTGCTTGTACTGATACTTAAAATTTTGTTGATATTTCTTTCAAGTATGTCGTGTCTATAAAGTATATCATATTGAAGGGAAAAGCGTTGGAACCTGTGCTCAGTACAAAATTCCTGTGTAAGGTAGCTAAAGATCGCTCCTTATTTAGGAAAATGTACGAAAGTTCATAAAGCAAAATACAGTATCATTCCAACAACTTATTTTGTGCTGTATTATTATTATTCTCGCGTTGACAACAAAGACAGTCCAGGAGAATGTTTTGGAACAGTGCACGTAGTATGAATTTTAATTTATTTTGAGGCCTTTAGGCATCTGAGGCACAGGTCGGGATAGGGTAGGGAAAGGATAGTGGAAGTTAGACATCCAGGACCTATTTTGTAGGTACCATCCTGTCATTTGCCTGATGTGACAGGAAAAACCCTGGAAAACCCTTCAGTCAAATTTGTCAGCCGCTGGGATCAATCCCAGGATCTCCCGAATGTTACGCGTACTCACTACCACTGAGCTACAGCACCTAGGTGCACGTAGTATGAAATTTGAAAGCAAAATTTAAAAATTGACGTCGTATCTTGCTCCACCAAAAGCAAAACTGCCCAAATGTTCAAGTGAGCAGCACCTCTTGCACCACTTTCCCCTACTATTAGTGCAATAAACGCTCTGGGATTGCCTGTAACATACTCGAAGAAAAAATTGTTCTAATACGATCGATATACAATTTGTGCGCGAAATCAACAAATAGCTCAAATGGCACATATTTTTTTCTAACCCTGCTTGATCTTTTTTAAACAGTGAAATTAGTTATCAATGAAAATGGCAAGATATAACTTAGTATATTTTACGAAAACGTACTCGGAAGAAGAACACGATGGCAATCGTATTTAAGATTACTATGAACTAGCATGTAAGGAGATAGCATCAACAATCACAATATGTTACGTTGTTGTTAAAGAAACTACATTTGCAGCAATTTCAGCGACTCGTCCCGTTTAACATCTCCCTATAGGCGTCGGAAGAGGAAAGTAGAAACCAGGCCCTGCATTGAAGGTACAACAGAGTTGAAATCGGACCCAGGTGATCAGATTTACACCCGGTAACACAAAGGACAAAATACGGTATTACGTTTGAACAGTGTTGTTTTAGGGGTAACCAGGACCGGAGATGTAACCCCTGAGCGCAAAAATATGACACTGAAATTTCCATTTTATTAAGTTTCCCAGACCGGGTCACTGGGTTATTCGGGCACATTCGGATCAAGTTTCAGACCGGATCCTCTATGTTCGGGTCAGACAGGATCACCCAAAATAACCCGATTTCAGCTCTGATCGAGGTATCAGGGGGCGATTCCCGAACAGACGTTACGTTCCCAGAGTGCGAGCGTAGAACTTCAGTCGTTAACGACGCTTTGATTTGTATTCCTCACCGTTCTTTAACGTTTTTGGCGATAGCTTCAGCGTCTAACTACGTCTCCGTTTTGAGCGTGAGGTAGGAAGCGGAGAGTTGATTAGTCGTTAACGAAAAAAATATGGCCGCAGAGTACTAACCGATGCATGGAGAAGATCATGTATAAATATTAAAAAAGATATAATAAAATGCTCCAAAAGAGGATGAAGCATGAAGGAAATACAAGGGCCGTAAGTAATTGTTAATTACTACAAATTTCTTTTTAATTTTCTGGATACTACTTGTTGTTGTAATATGACAGGAGATCTGCTTAAAATACACTTTCTCTAGTGGGCCTTTCTTTAGTATGTATCGACCCTCTTAAATAGTCCTCACGCTTTTCTCAGTTTGGTAATTACCACTACCCTCTGTCGTAATTCTCTAAATTTGTTAATGACATGCGAGGTTTGTGTTGTGTGATTTCTAAAAAAGGTGTTTGGGCGAGCCTACTTCATTTGGAACTTTATGATGACAGACATTAGAATAACTTCACACGCGTCCCAAAATGAATTTATGTCCGTGTTCATGGAATAGAAACGTGATATGATTATATCATTTTTATGCTCACGTGATAATTGTTTACGTTCATATTTCATATTATATAAACTCATTTTACAAAAAATATGTCAGCTGTAAATTAGATAAGTTTTGCCAATAAACTCACATTCACCAGTACATTTTCTTAAGTAGTACATAAATATATTTAAAACAAAGTGTTTAGTTAGTAAAGCACCCTTGTACTCTATGAGCATATAGTAGGCTATATTTGGGTATTGAGAACACGATAGCATCTCGCAAGTTTTATAACCCTTGTGTATACTATAGAAGACTTGTTTACAGTAAGAGAGTAAATTTTATTTGCGCTTCGTTATACACTTTACAAAAGTACATTTGAACACACAGAAGTCGGGAATTTTGCTTTATTCATTTGGACCAAATGCGTAGAGGACACAGTATTCTACACCCGTCACAAGTGAAACTATCTTCTTGAGTTAGTCTCCTTGAATATTACTATCCAGAAAAGATGAAAGAAAATTATTAGTGTAATTAATGGTTAATTATAACCCTTGGGTCCTTTTATTTAAAAGAAAATAAATACATTCTCATGGTAGGCCTATATTAGTCCTTCTGCCGTCGTATGTAACTGGTGAATTCAAAAACATGTTAATTTTATTTATGGTCTTCCATCTAAGGCCCAGGCCGAAACAGGGAGGAAAAGGAAGCGGGAAGGTGAGGGAAAATCTCAATCAAGACAGTCAGACGCTGGAATTGAACAACTCAAAAACGTATTTAACGAATTTATAATATCACATCGCTCTTCGGAACAATTTTTGGCTGTCGCTGTGTGTGTGTGTAATTATGTGTCTGTGATAATTATTTACATGGAAATGCGCGGTATAGAGCGTACATATGACACAATAGCTGGCGTGGATAAAGTAAATTTTAGCCGGAAGATACAACCTAAGTAGATACTTTTCTCCAGTGCTTTCAGACTTACAACCACTGCCGTGAAATTTAGAACTGATTCCGCCAGACACCTCTGTAGGGGTGTCTTCCCCTAAATTCTCGACAATACTTTAAGATTTTAGCGCTCAAAACCGTGCAAAACTCCACTTACACCCTTTCAATTTCGACTTTACACCCCGAAACTGAAAATCCTGGAGGAATTCCAGATTTTAGTAGTTTCGTCAATTCATGCCATAAGTTCTCTTCACCTTTCTTTCATATAGGTGTTCCAGCAATCAAATACGGATTGTTTTTCGTAAATTCAATCATTTCTTTATTTTGTTCATCTGTAACTTTATAACTCGTTTGTTTGTTGGTTTTTTTTGGAGTTCTGATGTCATTGCCTTCAACTTTGATTTCGCTGATCGATTCATTTAATACGTTCGACCAATTGATAATTGAATCAGACCGGAATCTCGCCAACCAGATTGGTGGAGAAGTTATAGCCTCTACACAAAGTATAATGATTGAATATTTTAACCTAACGAGCACCAGCGCCAAGACGTGATGTGTCATGAATACAATTTTTTTTGCTAACTTGGCAACCTCTTCCAACACTAGAGAGTCGTACGAGTGATCAAGCTAACGTCTCTTCGGGAATCGTCGCCCTGGTGAGTAAACCGCATGCGAAAGGATTACCCAGCCAAACGTCGCAATCGTTTCCTTGACCGGTTTGGCTGTATGGGAGGGTGCATTATCGTGAAGCACAATCACTTTATGTTTTGTTTGGTCATATTCTGGTTGTTTTTCACGCAAAGATTGATGCAAATCGATCATTTGTTGTCGGTAACGTTGGGTATTAACGGTTTCCCCAGGTTTCAGCAGTTCATAATAGATCACTCCCTTCTGATCCCACCAAACACAAAGCATTATTTTCCGTCCATAGCGATTTGTCTTGCAGTCGATGTCGCCGTTTTTCCTGGAGTTACCCATGATCCTTTACGCTTAGGATTATCGAAATAGATCCACTTTTCGTGACCAGTCACAATTCGATGGAGAAATTATTTCCTTTTGTACCTGGCGAGTAAAATTTCGCAAGTGGTTTTTCGGTTTTCCTGCTGTCGTTCAGTCAATGCATGTGGAACCCATTTTCCCACCTTCTGAATCTTGCCCATGGCTTTTAAACGTATGGAAACTGCTTCTCGTGTCACATTTAATTCATCCGCGAGTTGTTTCCTTTGAGCGCCATCATCTGTAACAAAGCTTGTAATTCGCTGTCTGCAAACTTTTTTGGTGGTCTTCCACGTTCTTCGTTTCTGGTGTCAAAATCGCCATTTAATTTTATTTTTAAACCACTCATAGCACTGTGACTTATCAAGAGCATGATCACCGTATAGCCCAGTCATTTTAGGTTTCAACCATTAGGTGTTGGGTTACTTCAACGCAATACAGAGGATACTTAGCAAGCATGGTTGTAGTGATGTACAAAGTAAAAAAGAACTTTTTTAAGATAAATATATTCTTACCTTGTTTCATTAAAAGTGAAGTTCGATTCTCGTCTGTTTCATCTCCATAGTCAACTAATTTATTTTGACACACTTCATGACATCGTCCACACATTTTGGAGCACTGGATCCCAGTCTTTCTATATTTGTAGTTACTTCTTTCTTTACAGGTTTCCTTGCATATCGGCTGGGCAAACATCCTTTAGATGAGAAAACAGGAGCTGGAGTAAGTAAGGCGTCCTGAGTAAGAAAGTGTACTCTAGCTCGTGTGTATGAGTGTCAAGTCAGTATATGAACTACTGAGGTTTTAGCATATACCTCGCTCCACAGACCAGTTAAGCCACTACCTTCCTTGATATATCTTATCGCTCCCATGAAAGACATAAGATGAAATCATACTAAACATTTTGTTTTAAATCACTCCCTTCCCAAGCATAAGCAGCGATCTCGATGGCCTCACTTGATCAAATGTGGTGAAGCAAGGGTGTTAAGTTTCCTTCAAACTGAGAAGTTCCCTATTTCTTTCGCTGTTTCAATAGAGTTCTTTCTGTTGAAAACAGCTTTAAACCCAAGTTGAATACTTCCTACAGACATGTAAAGCACCAAGTACCCTCAAAATAGTCGCTAATAGGGTGAATTCTAGTTAAACTTCAGGTCGGAAGGCCTCTCATACACGTTTCCTATACATTATTTAGCCACCCGAGCAACAAACACTCGATCATAGGGTTTAAACAGACTTACACACATAAAAGTACGCTTTTTTGTACACTTTTTGTGAGCTATGTATCCATGTTTTTCTCCTCTTACGAGATATCTTGTCCTTCTTTAAACACATAAAGCACGCTTCATTGTACACTTTTGGTGCGGTAAGTAGCCCCCAAATAGCGATATTGCAGTAATTTCGGCTTTAAAAGTCTTAAGAGACATGTCGACTCTTCAATTACCTTTTGCTTACACCTCAGATGCAAAATATTAGGATAGATTCTGCTTGTTGCGGTTCGGTTCGCATTGTTCTACATGCAAATTGTACATATTTTATCTTCTCATTACTTAAAATCTCATTCATCTATACGAATGGAGGTGTGAAAACAAATAAAAAACGTTTCTTATGCACAATAATCACACCTATGGAGCACTAAGTGTACAAAAATAGCAATACTGCAGTAATTTCTGCTTGCAGCGATTCGGATTTCATTGTTGTTCTATATATATTTGAGCCTATCACGACCTAAAATACCGTTTGAAATCATATCTGGTATGTACGTGTATAAACATCGCTAGGTTTATATAAGTATTGATAGATAAAGCACATCAATAGAAAGATATGGTTACATATATATTTATTCTAGCTATGAATATACTTCTAATATCTCGTATAAAAACCACCGTTTTCTCGTGTTTAAATGTTCAACAAAAATTACGTGACAAGCATGCATTTTTTCTTACAATGTCTTGTAGCATCAAAGCATAATGTTTCATCTTGTCTTGTCTTCATGATATCCAGACAAACAGTGCGACAAATACAAGAAGAGATGTAGACAATTGGCATGCGTCAGAACATTAAGAAAATGACTGGGTATTTCTTGCGTAGCACCAATTACAACGTCTGGTCAGACACACCAATGTCTTCCCCAGCAACTCTCAAATGCCAGACATCTGTCGCTGGCAGACACCCAAATACTTCCTGCTTTCTCACGATGGTAGAAGTTCCCCTGTCTTAAGGGGTTAAAAGGTGACGTAAATTTCTTCTATGTGTCTATCATACTTCTCCATCTATAGTCATAGTGCTGGTATTATTATTAGGAATATTTTTAAATTAATTTATTGCACTGCTGCCAAGATGTTCTTTGGCAGAAAATAATTGTCGCTGGAAAGGAGGGAAAAGAATAAATGTCCATTCGGATGGAATTCCCTGTATTACAATGTATGTTGATGGAGGTTGGAGTAAACGAACATACAGCCATGAATATTAAGCTAATTCTGGGGTGGTAAGTTCTTAACCAAATAATAATAATAATTTATATAGCCATTGGTTGTCTGATTTCCGATGAGCACTAAAGAAGCGACGGGGCATCGAATTCTGCTCCTGTTGTACAGTTTCTGGTATTTCCTTCAGTTCCACCAAGCAAATACCAGGCGTGTAAATATGAAACCGGAATTTGTGCATAGACGGCGTTAGCTGTCCCTGTGCTTACCGTAAAACTGCGTCCTTGACGCCACTTGCTTGTTTTGACTGCTGATATCGATTTGCAACTCACAACCAGACAAGTTTTATAGTGTAGTGTTTAATAGCGTTGAACATGGCGCAATTTGTACCTACAAACTACCATTTCCGAACAGCATTGATTTTTTGTTACCATTTGAAGAAAACTGCTGCAGAATCGCATCGCATGCTTGTCGAAGCTTACTAACCCCATCATTTTAGACAAAGGTTTGGCCAAAATGTGCGAAAAATAAGCCAAAGCTGAAAATTGGCATATTTATTCTTTTTGATGTCCTGAACAACATATCAAAAGTCCTCTACTATTCCATGGGTGTTTCATCGAATTCCAGGCGGCTGAATTGCTGTAGCGCTGGAGAAATGCAAGGAATCGCTGGAATTGCTCTTAATTCCAAACAAATAGGCCTACGAAATTCAAATAGGGTTCAAATGAAAGAGAAAGGAAACTGCTTTATTTTGAGATGTTTATTGTTTTAATTCTGCATCATGTGCTCTCGCAAAAAGGAATAAAACGTTTAAAAACAACTAAAATAATCAATACATAATCTCTTTGGTATTCTTCTTTGTGCACTGGAAGGCTGGGTATCGCAGATATTGCGCTCACGTGATATTCATTGTTTCTTTTTGCAGGTGACAAACAACGGCGCGCCTCTTCAGTAGTGTCATTGTTTAAGTGAGTGATAGACGTTTTTAATGTTTGTCTTCATAAGGGTTGGTGCTGTAATTGCAAAGAAATATTACTTTTGTACAACAGAAACATAAACGAAGCTGAGTTTTTACTGGAATACTTAGAAACAGACACCCATTTTAGCGGTGATGTTGCTAGTTGAAACATTACAGCAAAAAAGGCGAAATTCAAGGGTAGCGTCCACAATACAGTTGCATCAAAAGGTGATGAAACACGCTCAATCGAAAGAAGATGTTTGGAGAAATGAAGTTGAGAAGGGATTGAATGCTGTATCTACACCACGTAGTAGCTGCAGAAGATAGGTACCATGCAGAATGTCGTATAAGTTTTCATGAGTAAGGAATAGTGCACAACCGCGTTCATGAAACGTGGTCGTCCGGGTATTGCAGACCATAGCGAGGAATTTAAACAACTATGCTACTTCCTTGAAGATAGTGATGAATGCCACTTCAGTCTCGCCGAACTTACGAATAAAATCAATGAGAGAGAAGAAAAATTCACAAAGCGTTGGCTAAAAGATAATCTCAGCATGCACTTCGGCAATAGGATCAATTTCGGAAATATTTCAGGAAGAGAAACTGTTGTTAGTTTGAAGGGAACTTAACACTCTTGCTTCACCACATTTGATCAAGTGAGGCCATCGAGATCGCTGCTTATGCTTGGGAAGGGAGTGATTTAAAACAAAATGTTTAGTATGATTTCATCTTATGTCTTTCATGGGAGCGATAAGATATATCAAGGAAGGTAGTGGCTTAACTGGTCTGTGGAGCGAGGTATATGCTAAAGCCTCAGTAGTTAATATGCTGATTTGACACTCATACACACGAGCTAGAGCACACTTTCTTACTCAGGACGCCTAATGCGTAAAAGAATATAATTTTTATATGACATTCTACCAGATAAGAGTCTCCAATATTCATTCCAAAGCGCCCACGAGCATTAAATTTGTAGCTACCTTGAAATTCAAATATCAGAGTTCAAACTTTTACCATAATTTCTGCTGACATAAGTGTACAACGTATGAAGAAATTAGATTATTATATTTTGTTCCACCAGAGATTTTGGGCCTCCAATATGCAAAAAATAAGAATTTTAGAATTTTCAAAAATTCTTGAAGAACTAAGGAAGCATAGTTATATAAGACTTCAACATACTTTGAGGTGTTAATAGAGATGGGCAAAAACAGGGAAAATATTTTTTTTTTTTTACCTGGTTTTAAACAGAGTCCCTAAAATTCCTCATCTTTCGTCGGGATGTCTTTGTAAAATATAATAATATGATAGTTCCAGTAATCTATGTCAAATGTATATGGATGTACAGGCAGGCGAAAAACGGAAATTTTTGTAAAAATTCAGAATTTTTTTTCGACAAGGCAATTTTTTTTTTTTTTTGACGAAACCTTTTATTTTTAACTTTTCATCACAAATAATCACTACTAAGCACATTTTATGCATTTGTTGTTTAGTTTTAGTAAAATTAAGGGTTCTTACGTTAAAAACTGTGCCAATGCTTTCTACTTTAGAAATTCAATATATATCACTACGGCCCTTGTGCAGGAGTTAGAAGTTCCAGCCATTTAGGGTCTTTAATAATCGTTGGCTCAGACCTTCGAATCTTATTAGTGCTTCAAAACTTTGTCACAAGCAGTCTCAATATAGATACACGAATTAGATACACGAATATAGAACAAGAATTAAAATTTTAAGTAAGAATTAACATTTTCCAAAGTAGCATGAAAAATAAAAAACTTTCTTCCTAATTGTTTTCCGGCGTTGGCTAGTGAAAACATAAAAACATGGCGATTCTAATAGTAAATAGGGCGGAAGTCGACAAACGTCTCGCACTTGTAATTTGACAGGGGAAAATGTAAAGATACAAGACCTTACCCAACTTCTACTTTCCCATGGTCACTAATTTGAGATAATGTACGAAAAATGTAAAAAAGCAATTATTAATAATAAACATGAGCATATAAAAATACATTTTGAAAAGAAAACGTACTGACCCGTGAGGGGTTTGAACCCCGGACATTTTACTCGAGAAGCAAACGTCTTGACCATTCGACCACGAAGCCGAGTTGGGAAATGTTGGTTTCGTCGTTCTATTTACAGTGGTTAGCGTCAGAGTCTCTCAGTATCACGTCGTAGGTGATGACAACTTCAGCCGTGTTTGCTATC
>JAGDQP010066781.1:527-11237 GCA_022664845.1 Lepisma saccharinum | reverse complement strand
CCCGTACTGTATTCCCATTATTAAAACAAGGTGCAAAAACTGTTGGTAGAGGACTGTTACGTGGTGGAATTAATGTAGCCAAAAAGGTGCTAAATAGTAGTAGACCCGTTGAAGAAACTATAAAATCACGCAGGCAGGAAGCAAAAAGTAATTTAAAGAATAAAGCACAAAATAAAATTAATCACGTGTTGGTAGGAGGTAAAACGTAAAAATAAGCAAACAGGTGGTGGAAAAAATGTGGCAAACAGGTGATAAAGAAAAAATGGACGGAGAAGAGAGTTATTTTTTTATTAACTATGGAGTGTACTAGCTTTTACCTCACACTACCCAGTAATAATTTTACGGAATATTTTCCACAAAATACTCTCGCAAGTTATACAACAAAACTGTATTCATTTGTGCTAGAGAAAGGTGTGTGGAAAACAGCTATTTTCTAAGTACATTTTTCATTATCATTTCAGAATGTTTCCAAATATGCTAATAATATTTATTACAGGGGTATGGATAAAGAAAGCTGGAAAATAACTAAAATAATAAACCGTCATTATTATCACGTTGACGATATTCTATCTCAAATTAACTATAAACGCGATAAATTTAAATTACAATTAAACGTTAAATCTTCGGTAAAACGCATTAAGGTCAGTAGAGTAAGAAAAGATGACGAGAGCGTAAAAGAAGTATGGCATTCAACCGAATTACAAAAATACTATGTTTTGATCATATACAACAAGAGAATATCGCACTTGTCAATCATGCTCGTTATCCACCTGAGTTACAGAAATCGCTACCAGCACACACGTATATTTACAGTGACATTGTAGAACCTCAACTGGTAGGCGATACTGTTGCGCCATTTCTGCGGATTATAAATACGAAGATTAAAGAGTATGGTGCTAATAATGTGAATATATTTCAATATCTCATTATGTCGCAGTACAACGTAAACAATTTGATCAAATAATTATTGATTTAAAATATAGCACTTGTAATCCACTTCCTTTCCAATATGGTAGTGTATGTGTAAATTGCATTTTCGTAGACGTAATACATAATACGGTATTATACAAACAAACTAATGAGTGTATTAATAGCAGAAAAGCAAAAATGCAGTGTGAGTGTACGAAGTCATAATTAGATTTAATTGCGGGTCTTCCCGCTCAAACAAGTATTATCGGTAATAAAACAGTGACGAATAAACCGGTGTTGTCAATAGCTGATAGTTCCCAACCGCGGTGATAAATATATTGATTTACCACATACAATGCTACGTATTAAGGCTAAAATTACAATAACTGATGGTTCTGATTTAACATCTGCCGATAAGAAAATTGGGCATGTAAATGATTTTCTCAGCACTATGTTGAGCGAGGTAGTGATATATCTGAATAATCAACTAATTTCTTATTCTTCACATACATTTGAATACCGCTCGTATATAGAAAAATTCTTGAATTATAACACTAATGCAAAAACAACACATCTTCGGACGGCAATGTGGTTTAATGATACTACCAGTTATATGGACAAAGTGGCTGATAGTGGTAATTCTGTTTTTAAACAAAGTTCTCTTCACGGGGTTAAGTCAGCCCTTTGAGTTACTCGGGTATATTCATAGTGATAGTTTCAATCAGGAGAAATTGCTATCAAGTTTTGTACAGTTACGTATTAAGCTGATTTCGGCCAAACCATCATTTTGTCTAATGGGTGAAGCTACGGCTGAGGGCTACGTTGTAATTATAGACGCAAAGTTGCTTGCAAAAAGTTGATGTATCGCCCACGGTGAATATAGCACAAAATAAAGTAATACATAATCCTAAATTTAGAGTAAAATGTTTTATAACAAAGGTACATGTGAAGACAGAAACTTTACTTTCAAGGTATTATGGACTCCACACTTCCAGACTTGTTTTCCGGAATAGGGTCTAAACGTATTATTATTGAGTTTGTTACTAATTCAGCTTTCAATGGTACATATAAGACAAATTCATTTAATACTAACCATTTCAGTATGTCATTTTTACATTGTATTTTGACGAAACTCCAGTCTCATCTACACCACTACAGCCAGATTGTCACAATACGCTATATATTCAAGCATATTCTACGTAGTTTACATGTTTTGGTATTTGTTATTCTAATCAATGTAATGATATTTCCCTTGCCGAATACCCTACTTGCGTTTGATTTAACTCCTGATTCTAGTGCTAGTCCAGCATTCTATACTAGTCCCCTGTGACAGGGAACTGTACGGTTAGAAGTTCATTAAAACCAGGCACTACCATCTTCTGTAACAGCAGTTAGTTACGGTGAATTCTCTTCTGAAGTGGAAATTGATTTTCAACAAAAATCTATACTCAAAAAAGAAAAGAAAATTTTTAAATACTCTTCAACTCTATTAGGCATTACAGCAAAACCTGCCCCAGGGTCATTTTATAGGTGTATAAACTACAAATCAATTGCTTCGTGATACTCTGTACCCTACCTGCAGCGTTAATTACAAATACTGATCCTAGTAATCCGGCGAGCACTGGGTTGCCATTTATATATGTAATTCAGATTATGGTGAATATATGGATAACTATGGGTTTACACCATATATAACGGATCAACAGTTTATTTTATACCTGGAATAATAGACTCATTCAAGGTGATCCCTATCAATTTTGTGGACACTACTGTTTTATCTATTTTTCATGTAGTGCATTTTGCTATTCACTACATGAGTTCTTAAATTAATTCTCAACAGCCAACACTAATGTTAGCGATAATATGCTTTAGTCACTTATGCAAATGGTCCCTGGTGTGAAACTAAGTTCTCCGTAAACCATGTGTGTTTGCCGATGGCGTGAGATTAACCTCTCCGTAAACCATGTTTGTTGGTCCCCGGTGAGAGATTAAGTTATCCGTGAACCATGCGGGATTGTGTATGTGTATGTATTTGGTCGCAGTACACAAATTTATGTTACAGTGTAGAGTATGGTAGAAGCAATGAGTTAAACAGTTTTTTTAAAGGTGACTGTAGTCCTTTATGTATAATGAAATGTTTTAGTATAAAAAAGGAAGTATTTTTTAAAATAGTATTTTTATAAATCACTTATATAATAAAAATTGAATTCGCCAATTATCACCCTTATACCAAAATGTGAAAACAAAATCTCAATATGTTTAGACATTTACGAAATATACACTGTTAAATATTTAGCCTTTGACCACGAGGTCACCACTTTTTTTTCGAAAATACTGTTAAACGGTCTCATACCAAATGTGGAAACAAAATCTCAATATGTCTAGCCACTTACGGAATGTACACTGTTAAATATTTGACCTTTGACCTCAAGCTCACCACTTTTTTCGCAAATACTGTTGAATGGTCTCATATCAAATGTGAAAACAAAATATCAATATGTCTAGCCATTTACAAAATATACATTACTAAATATTTGACCTTTGACATCAAGTTCACAATTTTTTTGAAATACTGTTCAACGGTCTCATACCAAATGTGAAAACTGAATCTCAATATGACTCATCTTCACGAGATATACACCGTTAAATATTTGACCTTTTTCTCTAACCTAGACTATATGTAATATCTGCTATGGTAGGCTCTGTAACTTGTGCTATGTTAGAAATTTTTGCTATTTTAGCTAGACTAGAGGACATTGAATCTCTGCTATGGTAGGTCAGACCATACCCCTGTAACTGGTGTTCTGTTAGCTAGCATAGACGACATGGAATTTCTGCTATGGTAAATTTGGCTCGTAGCCTTTTATAAATGGTTGTCAAAAACTGCGACACATCGTATCATACACCCAAGGAAATTATTTGACTTTGGACGTTGACTAGATTAGAGGACATGTAGTTGGTGATCTGTTGGAATTTCTGCTATGCGAAAAAGAGGTCTATTATGGAATCTATGCTAGGTTAAGTCGCTGTTATCTTATAAAGGTGTTGGTGAAAATGTTCGTTTATGTTATTTAGGTTAGGTTAGGTAGCCTTTCATGCATTATCTGCTACGTTGAATAGGGGTCGAAGTATTTTATAAAATGTAGTAAAACCTGCGACATAGTGTATCTTACAGCCCTGGAAACCCGATTCTGTAGATTTACTCGAGGTAGCCTATGTTCTTTAGGAACCGTGTCAAATACCATACATGACCTGCTACTGCATGTTTTGAAAATTAGCTCGAAATGACTCGTAGTAGTTTATGATATGCAATAAGGTGACTCGTTCTTTAGCAAATAAGCCACGGCTGGGAAAATAGAGCGTCAGAGTATAGGGTATAGCCAACAATACCCTCCTATTGCATGTTTTGTAGGTTAGCTCGAGCACGGACTTCAGAGTTTTATAATATGGCTCGTAGACTTTTTATGAAATAAATTAAATTTAGATTAAATTAAAAATAGGGCCAGGTGACGCCATTTTACTGATGGCGTTAAATTTTATCCCCTTTTTTGCTTTGGTAGGATGCGGCAAATTTCAGCTATAATCTGCACTGAGGAATTCACAATCCCATTCTTCTAATTCATTAATTTTCGACTTAAATTCTTGGCGGAACACATTTACGTTTTTTCCTAATATCTGTACTGAGTTCATTGAAAGTTTGCTCCTGATGATAATCCATAAAGGTACATTTGGGTTAAGAAGACTATTACTGTCTTTAAACGTGGTATGTCAATTTAAGCTAACTTAAAAGAACATTATAAGGATATTCTCAAACTCCTTACTGCATTTCTAAGTGATAATATTCTATCTATATCAATTTAGATGGGGCTCTCTACCTATTCATTAGTATCCTTCAGAATTAAATCGAATGCAATTAAATTATATGTAATGACTTATGGAAAATTTCAAGGTACTGGTCTCTGGTGACGGAGAGGAGAATGCTGATCAGATATGGCGAGTACCTGAAATATTTCGGGCGGAAAAAAACAATTATTACTGCTTTGCAATTAGTAGAGGGATCTACATAGACTACGATATATCCCAGAATAAAAACGTTATTGTGAAAGAAAGCAGCTTCACCATTACCACCCTGAGGCTGAAGATGAATGACATCAACAGGGCTCAGAGATGGACAGAGGACCCCATCTACACCGCTAACACATGTAATGAAATAGTAACATATTCTCCTGTGATAAAGTATTCCGGAGGAAAACTAGTCCCGCATTCGGATGTTCGGGCGGCGCCTGCTTCTGGGGGCTCCAAGGACAGAGTTAAGAAAAATATCAGAATTGAAACGTAAGAACATTATACAAATCGAGAAGTCTTCGGATAGCAGTACGCAAGACGGAGAATAAGTGTTGGGTATATTAGCTATAAAAAAAATTCCGGTGGGAAGATCAAGATTGTATTTGACATTGAGAATACACTTTCGACTACGGGGAAACTCAGTCACAAAATTATGGAACAGTATTCCGCCTTAAGAACAGCATCTTGCCGGTGGTTCAGAATATAGAGTTCGTGAAGGAAAGTCTTGCACGCGTTACGATACACACTCGAATGTGCTACGCGCTATTTAAAAATAATGGCTTTGTACTGGCCGATGAAGGTGATGGGAACGACAAAGACATATTATACGATGAGTTAGAGCTGCTGTTTACTGATTATCGAAGTATAATTGCAATGTATTGGTGATTTCAACGAAATGGCAGGGATGGAGGAAAGATATAGACGTACTATGAGCAAATAAATCCTTCAAGAATATACCAACAATAATGTAGAAATACATACTTTTCGCGGTTTCGAAAAACCTACTGTTAAAGAGCACATACTTTGGACACAAAATAATAGACATGCGTATCTCCAGATGGCAAATCTTTCAACCAGAACCACCACGTATTAGCAGATAGACGAGGACGCAATAACATAATGGCCGCTAGGTCTTACAGAGGAGCGGGAGGCGACTCTGACAATGAATTATTGCTCACGAAATGAAGGGGAAAGTTGTGATTACGAACACAGAAAGCAAGTGCTATAAACAACTTAAATTTGAAGTTAAACGATTAAATAATCCAATCATAATGGCAGATTACCAATTTGTAGTCTCACGTAAGTTCTAAATCTTAGCCGACTCGAGTAATAGTAAAGATGACATTGATAATAAAATGATGCGGGAGAAAATTCGTGAAATAGGTCAGAGCGCAGCGAAGGAATATATATGTGAAAATAAAACAACAAAACAAGTATTGGTGTGATGATGATATCATTCTTCATAAGGAACAACAATAAGCAAGGTAAAAATTTCAAGGCAATAAAAGGAAAGCAAACGCTAACCACTACAGAAAGGCGACACTCAATGCCACACGCTGGTTCAGAAGCGAAAACAGAAAAGGATAATATATGATGCAAAAGATTTTGGAAATCGGTGAGAACGGCAAGATAAATAATATACGAGATCTATACGAAGGGATAAACTCATTAAGAGAAGGTTACCAGATGAGGTTAAGGATGATTAGAAACGAATGCGTATTATCAGGCAGATCTAACTAAAATTGTCAATGTGTGGTACAATTATATCAGCAAATTTCTTAACGTACACAACCGGCAACACATGGCGGAATTTGATATCTATAAAGCAGATCCGTGCATACCCGAACCTGGCGTGATCGAGATCGAAATGTAAAATAAATAAAGAGAAAAATTTCAAATCACTAGGAATATACAATATTCCAGCCGAATTAATTAAAGCGGGAAGAACGGCAATAATAATGGAACTACATAAATCGATATATGATATATGGTGAAATTAGGACCTTCCAAAGAAATAGGATAATCAATAATACTTTCAATTTATAAAAAAAATGATTTTAATAATCACTGCGGAATCTCATTAGTTAAAAAATGGTGCAAACTATTAAGGAGCTTGCTAATACGAATAAATCTGTACATATATGAAATATTTGGAGATCACTACTGTGGAGGTAGAAGAAATTGATCCACGTTGAATCAGATATTTACCTTAAGACAAATTTTGGAAAATAAATAGAAAACGGGACTGTGCACCAGCTATTCATTGATCCTAAGAAAGCATATGATTCTATTGTAAGGGAAAATTTATACAGTATCCTGATGCGATTCCGAATTCCGACAGAGAAGCTGGTTTAACTAGTGAGGATGTGTCTCGTCGACCCCATAAGAAGAGTATGGATATGCAATATAATAGAAGACAGTTTCGAGATTCGCAACGAATTGAAACAAGGCGATGCCTACTGTTTAACTTTGCGTTGGAATATGAGATTTTAAAACTGAAAGGGTACAAAATAGACTGCTATTGAATGGTTTGGATCAACGGTCCGTGTACATGTATGTTGTAGATTTATTAGAAGAGAATATAAATGCGCGACAAAGCAACACCAATATCTTAGTACAAGATTGCAATGAGATAGTTCTACTGGTAAACAAAGATAAAACAAAATTCATGATAAACTGAAACACAATGAATAAAGAAGTTAAAATATAATAATTAAGGTTGAAATTCAAATACTTGAGAACATAGGTATGAAACAAAAACGATGTTACGGATGAAATAAAAATGTCGCCTAATATCAGGCAACGTATGTTTCTATTTAGTCCAAAATCTTACAACTTCACGATTAATATCAAACAAATTGAATATGAAAATACGCTGAACTTCTTTCTGACGGTCATATTTTACGGTTGCGAAAGTTTGAATACGAAACTTGCAGATGAACATAAGTTACGTGTGTTTGAAAATATGATTTTCAGAAAGATATACGGGTCGAAACGGAACGAGATAATGGGAGGATGGAGAATACTTTATAATGAAGCACTCGACGGACTCTACAATTCAGCACATATAAGAATAATGAAATCGCGACGACTAACGTGAGGAGGCCGTGTAGCACGGATGAGTAAAATGGAAGATACTCTATCCTGTTTGGTAGCCGTATGGAAAGAGGTATACCGAGTCGTCGTTTGTAGGACAAAATATTAGAAGAAAACTTTCAGAAGTAGGTTGTGGTGATGAAAACCTATTTGAATTTTCTTGGATAGAATCCAGTGGCGAACATTTATTATTGCGGCTATTAACTCGCGAGCAGAATAATCCATTATCTTATGATATCATAATTTATTTATACAATTTCGTTTCTCTACTTCATGTGTAACCTTTAGTTTTGAGGCAAATTTAATTTATTAGAGAGGGTTACTGAAACCTAAAAAAAAATATCAACAAAATTATAAAACCACGTATTTGACTACATACTGTATTCAGTTACTGTAGAAATATGTACATTTCTGTCTTGCGTTCCTGATATTGTATTCTTTTATTTTCGTCTATTACTGTGTGAACGGATATCAGAAATTCACTAAATCTGTTTAAAATTAATGGAAATTATAAGTATCCTTCTTGCTCTCTTGAACAATTACATAATTGTCTATAGTTAATTTTGTAAAATAAAAGTACTTCATATTTTTCTTAAAGTATAAAATTTGCGTTTCTCTCACAAAATATTGAGCGTGGATGTATTCTTAAAATTGAGTGCATTAAGCAGAGAAAACAGAGATAAATTAGCGTATATCGAAACGAAATTGTCTTCGCCAATGAAGTCATCACTTCGAAAATATCAATGACATGTTCGATCTGTATAGCTTATGAGTCACTAAATATACACATCTGTATTGTTATTAAATTTTAACAAACATTTTTTGGTATGGATTCATGGTAGAAGTGAGGAAGAATGCGGGTGGATTCTATCCCCTTAGTTCAGTGAAAGGAAACTAAACATCCCTCTTTTGGGTAAAATAAAGTACTCAAAACCTTAAGTATATTACTTTAGTGTTATTAATACATTACTGTCCAACGTCAAGTAAAAATTGTGTGTTATTTAAAATCTATACTTGAACTTCGGTAATTAAATACATACTTAATTTGTAACCTTTATGGTATGCCTTCATGAGCTTTATGGTAAGACTAACAACTTATATTAGGTTGTATTGTTAGAATTAAAACTGACTAGTGAGTTGCAATATTCTAACCATGCAATCCTCTTGATACTATTTGTCAATTCTTCCACTGGACACATGATAGTAAAGTGAAGAAAGTTTTATATTTCTCCTACAAATATGTGAACACTTTATGCAGTTTTATTTACACTTATTACGAAAGCAATTAGAAGTATTTTTCAAAATTATTAAGCTAGTTTTTTTAGCGTGGGAAGTATCGTACAGTTCAAGAGTTTCAGTGCAAATAACATAATACAATTCCATTGGTGCTACAGTTGTTCTCGAAAATCTGCCAAATTTCGTGTGAGAATTCGCTGATCTTTTTTTTTCAGTTCTGTGACATATATTTTCATTTTCTGTAAAATGGGCTTTAACATTTCTCTTTGAAGACCCGGCTCTGTGAGATTGTCCCTTAATAGCAATTAAAGTTAAGCGAGTGATGCCTTATATAATTGCGAATGCAGACTTTCGTTTGAAAAATAGTTATTTAGGGAAAACAATGCTGCTATATACAATTATGTGATTTGCGAACTTAAAAATGAGCTCAAAACAAAAACAAAAAAGCGATGATGTACACAACATTTTGTAATTGCCTAATAATGATATAATAATTAATTTTTATTTTTAAAATGCCACTTTAAACTACTGCGTCTTGCTATGGGCAATACTTTCGATATTACAAATATGAAGTAAGTACGATTGCCACAGCGTGATAAGTAAACTTGTTGAATAACAGCAACTGGAATTCACAGAAACATATTCCTTAAATATAAATAAAAATGCATATCAACATGCACGGCAGTGCATGGGCCAAGTTCTTAACGTCAGAAAACGTCAGCACTGCCAGAAGCATGTTATACAGGAACAAGAGTTTATGGCAAAATCGACGATTTTGGGGCTCCGTAAGAAAAAATATGTTAAAGATAGGAATATGAGCTTTTGCCGTTAAGGAGATATTGTAAATATGTGCAGATGTACAAAATTTCATATTCGTATCTCAAACTATGTTCTAGTTGTGGACCCCTGAAATTGCACATTTTAGGCTAACTGACTCACTCACTGACTCACTCATCATATTGTTTAGGGTGTTTGGAGTAAGCTAGAAACATGAAATTTGGTATGAAGGTAGAGGATGATAAGTAGATAAAGGAAAAATTCCGACATTTTGAAAAGGTCACCATCTTGGATTCAAAATGGCCGTCAAACCTAAAATTTCAAAGAATACACAGCCTAAACGACTAAAGCTAGACCAGTGAAATTTGGTATGAAACTACATCATTGATAGCAAATTAAGAAAACTTTTTAAAATTTTGGAAAAGTCGCCATTTTGGATTCAAAATGGCCGCCAACCCTAAAATTTTAAAGAAGACACAGCCTAAACGGCTGCAGCTAGAATAATGAAATTTAGTTTGACAGTACAACATTATTAGTAGATTATGAAAATATTACAAAATATCTCTAAAGACGCCATCTTGGATCCAAAATGGCGGGCGTCATAAATCCATTTTCCAACTGCTTGAGCCAGAGATACGAAATTTGGCATAATGATGTATTATCAAGAGTAGTTTAGGAAACATAACAACGTTTTAAAAAATTCACCATCTTTGATTCAAAATGGCAGCTGAAATACCATTTTTCACATTGTTCGAGATAGAGAAATGAAATTTGTTATGACAGTGTGTCATCACGAGTATGTCACGAAGATATAAGAAAACGTTAAAAATGTGTCCATCTTTTATC
>JAGDQP010066780.1:0-11237 GCA_022664845.1 Lepisma saccharinum | reverse complement strand
AACTGAAGTCAGAGGGTTGTAGTTATCAAAAGTAGTGTTTCATTTATATCTTAGCATTATCTTTGAAATTATTTTGGAAATAAAATTTGGCTACATTTTGGCACATAAGGAAATTTATTAACAGCACATTTAACATTCAGAACGTTCAGAATATTTTTAGGGTTTTCTAATAGCTTCACATGCATCCATCTTTTGAAGAAAAAAGTTTTAAACGTTTTCCATTCACAGAACAAATTTCGATTAATGAAAATGATTTTTCCCTCTTCAAAATAAGCTATTAACATGTACTGAAACGCTACTTTAAGTACTTCTTGTAATTTTCTACATTATTTATTAATTATTTTTACTGTACCTGAGTTCGTATCCTGAGTCTGCTCTAACTAAAGGCGTTTGGACAGTTCCATCAAATACAGCTCCTCCATCACCTAAGTGGAAATAAAAGAAGGGAATACAATTATTTTGCTGTTTTTTTTTTTTAAAGAAAAACAGGTTTTATATTAATAGAAAGCTCACTCGAATTTTTCATAATTTTGTAATTAGAGATATAAAAGCTTCAATTAACAAACACATGAAGGACATTTCATGCCAAACGTAGTTACATTTTTTATATCTGTTAACTCCTATTCTAACTTCCAACAAAGTTCAACTTTTAGCGACATTTTCGGAGCTGAATGAACAGTTTATGTTTGTCGGCATATCCTCTGTTGGTATAGTAAATACCAGTGCTCTGTATCTAGAAAGAATGAGTAGTTATACGTTTTCTCGGGATTACAAGTAAATGTGTAGTAAAAGTAAATATAAAACAAATATTCCTCGTACAAATGTGATCTCTTGAGGAAATAATAGCTAATATGACATTAACGCTTAATTATTATCTACGATCTACGTGAGTCTGAAGCATAACTAGTGATGTCCTAGAGCAGTGATTTTCAACCGCCGGTCCGCAAAACTATTGTGTAGGTCCACAACAAATGATTAAAGAGCCCAGCAGGATAAGATGGTGAAAAGTGCCTTGGAAGGAATCGTGATTTTTTTTAAAAAAATACTACCATATTCAGCATCAAAAACGATGACTCTCCTCCAAATGTCAGCTCAAAAGATGCTAAGCTAACCTAAAAAAAAATAAAGTGTGTGTAGTTTTTCGTAATTTAGCGATATCTCGGTCGGATTTGCACCTACGATGACCTTTTTTTTAATTGAATTTTTTTTTAAGTTCTATAAGATGGTAATTGTTTTACTTATGTTGGCACAAAATTCAAATTTTCATAGAGAGGTTAGAAAATTTGAAAATTGAATTTAATAAACTAAAACAACAGTTAACTCGAAAAAATATGTTATGTATTTTTGTGGTTCTACAACCATGATTTTTTTTAGATGTTTTTAAAGTGGTAGAACATAACCAAAAAATAATGCACGTGACTGGGCTTCCTACGTAACACATGCACTGTAATTACAAGTTCGAAAGCAAAGTTTGCCAGGTCGCATTCGTGGACGATTGGTTAAGACGTCGGCTTCTTGAGTTAAAGGTCCCGGGTTCGAGTCCCGCCCGGGACAACACTTTTTGTTCTTTCAAAATATATTTTTATTTGTTCATATTTATTATTTAATAATTGCTAGGATGTATATAAATAACTAATTGCTACTGAAAGCTAGGATATGTCTGGATGTACATTGAGACAGGTGTGCAAGGGGTCACGGTGCGTCCAAATGTTGGGGAGGAGGCAGCCTCCGGTTAGCAGTAGGCATACGAAAAAGTGCTGTTAACATTCTCTTTCACCTGTTATTTGCTACACATAACATTCATTTTCTCTTTATCTTATCCGAATCTCTGTGCTATTCATTTGCACAGTCGAGACAGTAGTAATAAAAAAAACTTTAAAGGCATTCTTTCCTTAAACAGTTCGTACTAGAAAATAGAAAAAAAATAATTTTGTTCATGCATGATTAAAAATAAACTCATGGGATGCGCAAATTGAAGAATTATTTTCGCGCCGCCGCCCACTTCCCTTCGGACGCTCGGTCACGTGCATTATTTTTTTCGTTATGTTCTACCACTTTAAAAAATCTAAAAATATTCATGGTTATAGAACCACTAAAAATACATATTTTTTTTTTCGAGCCAACTGTTGTCTTAGTTTTTTTTCATTCAATTTTCAAATATTCTAACTTCTCTAAAAATTTGAATTTTGCGCCAACATAAATGAAACAATTGCCGTCTTGTAGAGCTTTAAAAAATCTTCAATTAAAAAAAAGACGTTCATCGTAGATGCAAATCCGACCGAGATATCGCTAAACTACAAAAAGTAATAATAAGGTTAGGTTAGCATCTTTTGAGCTGAAATTTGGTGGAGATCCACCATTTTTGATCCTGAATATGGTAGTACTTGTTTATCACGATTCCCCCCAAGACACTTTTCACCATCTTATCCTGCTAGGCTTTTCCATTAATTAACACTTTATTTTGTAGATTTCCACAGTTGAAAATTTAGATTACAATTTATATTTATTTTTTAAATAACTTTAAATAATCTTTCGAACGTCAAATAAACATCCAACTTAATGGCATTTTTCCCGGTCCTTGAAAGGATTTTGCCTATAGTTTGCCGGTCCGTGAGTATTAACAGGTTAACGAATACTGTTGTAGAGCATAGTATTTCCAGAGAAAGGCGTAGGGAAGATAGTGAGTGGTTTTTGTTCTATGTTAGTAATTGTCTGGTGAACCTGGGACAACTTAGCGATCTGAGAAAAAACTGGAAGAAATTCGGTAAGGATTGCCAGCATAAGCGATGATTTGATATATCGATTCCAGCAACCAAGAGATGCAAATGACATTGACGAATAAAAGCAGTTCGAGCTAATCTTTTATATAACCCGAAATATATGTTACATAAAACTGTCATATTTAGTACATGGACTCATTACAAACCAAGTTTTCATTGTAGAAAATTTGACAATATTGTGCCTGACATTTTTCGGGTTATATATAAAACAATTTGGAGTTGCGATTCTACTAACAAAGACTTGATAGCATTTTAGCTAAGAAGGTATTATTTTTATAAAATAAGCTGGCAACACTGACAACTGCAGTGCTTAGATTTGGAGAAATCCACAGTACTTGTATCGAATAAGGTTTATGCTAAGTTTCGCGTAACTGAATGGAAGCAATGTGAATAATTGATTTTGTTTTAAAAAAAGGCTGGCAGTACTGAAGTACTGCACCAATCAAGACTGTTTCGGCGGCTCTGAGCTAGTCTAGCTAAGACCTTCCGAGCGACACCTCATACATGTCTCTACATCTTATGTTTTGGCATGAACTGGAAACACTGACAACGAGGTTCCCGGGGAGCGGGAACATCCGCAGTGTGTTTCTATTATGTCAAACAATGTTTATGCCAAGTTTGGTTCTGCTATGACGAAACTAATGGAAGCAATTTTAAAAAAGATAATTTTATAGATAATAGGCTGGCAACACTGGTAAGTGGGTTGCTTGGCAATATCAGTGTTTTTGGATTGTGTTGAATAATGTTTACGCCAAGTTTGGAGCAGCTTGGTCTAACTGAATGGAATCAATTTGAACAATTGTTTTTTTTAGAAGATGGGTCTGTAACATTGAATTACTGCACCAATCAAGACGATTCCAAGGGCTCTGAGCTAGTTTAGTCAAGACCTTTTCAACGACACCTGAAGCATCTCTCGACAGCTTGTAGTTTTTCAGATTTATTTGTGGACACGGACGGACGGACACCATGAGCTGGAATAGAAGGTCCCTTCTGCAATAGCTTTGCTATCAAAGGACCTAATATTAGCCCAAACTTTTTAATTCGTTAATGTAACTTGTATCCCTTGGTTTCTAGACTTCTCATTTAATGTCTCTTTCAATATTAGTACAAGTAAAGCTAGACTGAACTGAAACAATTCCATGACCCAATCTTTCTTGGATATAATGCAATAATCTACAGAGATCACATTACTTACACATAATTCTTTCTGTTCAGCTCACTAACATATAACGTGAACAGGTAAGAGGGACAGCTTCCTCACTTCGATTCAAAATCCTATAAATCGATTGTCTTCAAATGAACAATTTCGATGGTCCGGAAGAATATTCCGGGAAAATTGCGCGTTCAAGGGTTTTCCTCAGTTTCATCTAGTCAAGACTTACCGCACTGTCCCTTTCCCAGAAGGAGGACACGCCCAAGGACGGCAGCATCGCTCTGTCTTATGACGGATGTACTAGATAGTTCATATCATGTAAATTAAATAAAGCAGTAACTAAATAATGCATCTTCGGTAGGATATTTAATATTACCAGGTTTATAACAGAATACTCAATCGATATACTTCAATTGTGTAATAGATTTGAATTAGAAAAAGGTGTTCCAAGAAGATACGACACGTGATATCAATAAAACCAAGAATTTGATACCGAAATTAACATCAATCCTTCCCGGTTTCTTATTTATTTTACGTTGAGAATTAGTGACCATATACAAGATGGTGATAGGTAATAAAAAATTTCATTGCTTTAACTTTTTGCCGAAATGTACATGGCAGAAGGGTCTGATTGATTGAGATATCGCCTCGTCGTGTGGTGCTCAAGGACCGTAAAAAAGAAGCTGCCCAAACGACTGAGGTTACGAGAGCAGCTATCAGGGTTCTTCTTGATCCTCTAATATCTTTTAACGTGACTGCTGCCACCTCTTGGCAGTATCATAAACAGCCGCTCGTCAACGACCACTTGAATCCCCACCAAGAAGAGCTGTAAGAGAGAAACGCGCAAAAAATAAAATGTCTTCCTTTCTCTCTTCACGATACAAAGAAAGAAACGACAACATTTCAATTCGAAATACATGCGAGAAAGTGCTACTAATACAAGATATGAAACCGACTTTTCTTTTTCTTCATCACAAAGTCCTCTAGTTTCACAGTTTATACACTGACAGAAACAATAATTGGAACGCCTTGAGTGTGTGCTTTAATTTTCTTAAGATTACGACTGCCGATAATACAGCTGAAGATGATGAAATACCACAAATCTCGATTTTCATGGACAATCTCACTTTCTATGGCTTACGCCTCGATTCCGTTAAGGATTATAGCGAAAATCACCATTGTGGCGAATTTGCCATATACAAGGTCATGATCAAATATTGCAATATTCAACTCACTCTTCTAGTTTCAGATATTAATACCATTTCCATCTTGTTCACACTTGGACATAGTAATAACGGCTATTTCCGAGAAGGGAAAACAAAGAAATTGTTTGTTCTTTTCTCCAGAAGCGGCCCGTCGGGTGAGGCAGGTGAGGCCAGGCCTCATGTATATTTCTCCATAAAAATACAAATGTATGTAAATTATTGTTCTTGTTTCCAAAATAAATAAATTACTTTCCATGATACAAAATAGGCGTTTAAATATATACCGGTGGCCTTAGTCTAGCATATACCGCAGCCTTTCAGTAGGTCAAGACTCAGGAGCATGAGATAGTAGAATGTCCGAAGTGGACATACTGACTTCTCTTTGTCAGTGGTGAGAGATGAGTAATGCCTGCTCCTTGTCAGTCACGTCTCGCTGCTAGGTTTCCCAGAATTCCTCCACCTGAGGCCTCGTCAGCGCGCGTTCCCATCGGTTACCATGACAACGAATTCCAACAGCACAAGTACAACAAATTCTGCTTTACGTGTGTTAAAGGAGCTGTGAGGTCAGGTTGGAACTTTCTCTGTGTCAAAAACACGCTTCGCTCATGCTTCTACTGGTGTTTGAAGCATATCCCTCGCTAGGAAAGCAGGGTAGCCAGAAATGCTATATTTATCAAATGGTACATGCTACTTTTGATGGTTTATAACTATATTAACAAAAACAATCGTGTTTACCCAAGAAATGTTACTGAAATTCAGACGTGCTGTTAAATTGTAGTTTGCAATTGTAGTGGGTACGTGGTTGCGTAGGGAATTAGTAATAACTTACTCGAAATGTGAACATGTAAAAGAAAAT
The DNA here is from genome assembly GCA_022664845.1 of Lepisma saccharinum. Taxonomy (NCBI): domain Eukaryota; kingdom Metazoa; phylum Arthropoda; class Insecta; order Zygentoma; family Lepismatidae; genus Lepisma; species Lepisma saccharinum. The sequence goes on along the minus strand of JAGDQP010066780.1, from coordinate 5,243 downwards.
CGTAGAAACTACATGAATTGACATGGCAATTCTGATTTTGTTCTTTTCTCGTGTGTTGAGTTAGTTTCCTCAGAGTGTGGTTTTCTATTCTTTTTCACTTCTTTACATGTTTCTTACGTAAAAATCACCGACTTTAGGATCGGCTCATACTGTCACTTGACATCCACGATCTGCAAGGTACAGATAGTAATAGTCACAGATGCGAAATTGCCACAGTAATCACACCAGACGTATAGAAATCTGAGATCACTTGTTGGATGTACACTGAAAAGACAGTAGAAATTGCACATATGTTATGTTCTTTTTATTTTTCATTTTTCAGTTGCAAACACGAATTATTGAGCTACTTAAATTGTTGTAGCTTTTAACTAGGCAATGCCACGAACAATAAGTTCTTCAAAGTGTATACTATCAGATTTAGTCTGTCACAAAATAGAAAATTTGTACGGAAAACAAAGGTTTGAAAAATAAATAAATAAAGTAGGCGTAACACAAGGATGCAGAGCGCTCCACTCCATGATGTCCACTGAAAGTGCTGGGGTGGCGCCCTTGTGTGCACTGGCTTCATTATTACCCTGCCAATCCCATTTTACAATGGTATTATAATCTTAGTGGTGAAAAAAGTCTACTCAAATTCTGCAACGAGCAAACTTTCATTGTTGATAGAAGTTTTTAATGTCTCCCAGGGACGTATTTAGGGGCTGCGTCTAGGGGTTCGGACCCCCAAAATTCAGAGTTCTATGGAAAAATAGTTTAACTTCAAGTGTAATGATATATATTTATTATACATTTTATGCCCAGACACACCTTGGACCCCTCCTTAAACCAAATTCTGGATACGTGCCTGGTGTCTCCTAAGCCTTGCTAGCTGAATGCCTGGATGGTACCAAATATAGAAATCATAATCGCTTTTCTCCAACAAATTGACATTCTTACCCTGTAGTTACCAGCACGAACGACTTACTAATATAAATGAGAAAGATAAATAATTAGAACATTAATATTCAATGCCTTTTGAAATGACTTCTTTCGATGACTCACTTGGTTTCTATGTCACGGGCCGCTCCTTTTGCCGACGGTTAACCACGAATATTTTCCTCCCACATTTGGTAGTTTTCTGCCGCTTGAGTGGCAATATCTTGAAGAGTTTAACAAGCTTCATTTTTTAACGTTTCTTAAAAGTACAGGACATTAGTCACATTGTGAATGCTCAGAAGGTATGTATCCACCTGTCACGCTAAACAGCCTGGTCTATGGGGATTTTAATTAGCAACTGTTGTCAATCTGTGGTACAGTTATCTGACTGTAGTAAAATATTTAAATAATAATGTCCTGTAGTACATGTTACTATGGTGGTACGGAAACCCTCAGAAAATGAAGAGATTTTTCTGTTAAGTGCAGAGTCGTAAGTGAATATTTCTTTCTTAATAGTGTAGCAAATTATCTTGATAATGTTTGTTGTAATAGTGGGAATGTATTTCCCTATTGATCATGGAGGCAGGAATGATGAAAATGAAAGTAAAAAGCATCCCGATGCTCAATCTGCAAAACTCTCAAGTAAAATAATTGATTCATTTTAGGAATAAGTTCAAAGGTGATACCAAGAGAGAACTAACCGCTAAAGAAGGAACATTTGTTATCTTTTAGACGGAGCAGAAATAACTATTTGTTTTTAAACAACTGTGTACCAAATACCAAGCATCAAAGGCTGAAATGCCTACTGGTTTTATCAGAATTGTATTTTATTACACACAATCACATTTTTCGTAAGTGAATGTGAATCGTTGCAATAGCATTTTACATATTGAAACTCAGAATTTCGCCTATTTACGCTTTATTTGCAATTTTGTTTTACAGTTTGATGCAGTATTCATTCCAATCCGCCAGACTTTGAACATAGAGGGAATCCCCCGTTTTTGGAATACTCCTGATGTTTTCCTGTGAATGTTTCACATGCCTTGGCATGAGGAATAACAGAACTATCAGTGGTGATGACATCTTTCAACTCCTGTAATGTCCGAGGTGTGAGTAGAAACCCTTCAGCCTTTATGTAACTCCACAACAAATAGTTACCGACTGTGTTAGTCTGGGGAGCACACGGGCCATGAAACATGACAACCTACAAATTAAAGGCCCAGGAAGTAACTGCATGGGGACGGCTACTTCTTCGGTCTACGTCCCACTGCCCACATGCAAACGAACATCACTTGTATGGAAGCAGAACGTGCTAATATTACTAAACACGACAGAACACTAATTATATTTTCAGGTAACACTGCTAGTGTATCCATGGATTGTTGATCTAATCAGAGATGGATTACACTCTACCTCTGGCGAAACCATTATACCATACCAAATGCTGAAGAGTTACCAATGTTATTATACATTTTTCTCTCTTATTCTTGCTGTAGAATTGCTCTACAATAACCTGAAAAATAAATGTTACGTTTGTTAACTAAAACTTAGACAGGACAGTAGATTCTTCTGCATGAAATATTGCATTGATGGAGTTACAATGTTACATCTCACGAAATGCACGCGCAGCTGACCGCGCATGTGGAATTTACTGTTCAGGTAGACATATGAACTGTTCGTAATCGTCAGTGTCACTGTGAGACGCTGTAGTAACATAATGCAGATGGGGCGCGGGAATTTTACCCCCCCCCTAAAATCTACCCCCTAAACGGATTCTACGTAATTTAAACGTCAGTATTTATGGGGGTAAAATTCCGGCCTCCAACATTTTTCGGTTGTTAGTTTATAAAATAATCAGTCGTTTGATACATTCTCAGTCAATCATGTGGTTAATAATTCATATTTTAATAAACTGTATTTAATATTATTACTCTATAACACTTACCGGAATTTTACCCCCTGAAATTCATCCCCTCGGATTTTTAGGCCCGCACACATACGCACAGTCACGCAGACGCTCCACCATCACTTGTCGGAATTCCCCCGCCCTGAAATGTACCCCCTCAGTTGTTCGACTTGTAGCATAGATTTGTATAGCGTGACGCGGCGCTCAAGGTGAACAATTAGAAAAAATATATATAATGCACGTTAAACTTGAAAAATTCTATAAGAAATGCATTAAAATTAATTTAAGGCTTTTGATTAGTCGATGCAATTCAAAATAAATGAATATGTTCAAGCAGTTTGTGTTAACTCATTTTATCTTGAGTTTTCGGTAGATTTCTTCAGAAATCTGATCATCACCTCCTCACACCAAAACTACCTCCAGTTCAAATGTTTATATATGTACATCTTTTAAATTGAACCATGCTGTCCAACATATATTTCAAAATTTAAAAATTGTAACAATTGATGTGCCGAAATGTGAAAAAAAAAAAATGGTATCTCAGATCTCGACAGTTTGGTTCTTTCCGCAACGGAGCCCATTTCTTGATTTTTACTTTTATTTCATACTTACTTTTTTTTTTACACTTTTAGAAAGAACATTAATTGTAATTTTTTTCCCTCGAAGTTCAGTTCATCAATCTAATAGAGTTTAAAGAAGATGAACCATTCCTCTGATTACCATAAAAGCGATTGGGAATGTGTTTGGATGACTTCGGATAGCCAACTTACATTGGCGGAGAACAACGAACGTTATTTTCTGTGAATAGTATTCTGTCCTTCAATGAAATTCAGCATCTGTAGAACTTCCGTCGTCTTTGCTAGTAATAGCAAGTCGGAAAGAAATAATAAGGCTTTTCCTCTGTAAAAAAAATAACGCGAAAAAGATGATAATATCAGAATCTGAAGAAAGCATTATTATCATTAAACTTTAAGAATGTTTAGTTTTAAGGTGTAGATTATAGTTACGAAATTATTTCGATGTTATTCTACTCAGAATTCAATTATTATTATTATTATTATTATTATTATTATTATTATTATTATTATTATTATTATTATTATTATTATTAAGTAACAGAAGCATCTTCATTGATTTTATCCTGTAAAGTATACAATATGAGCTCGTGGCTCGAGTACACATGCACCTTTTTCTTCTAGAAAAAACACGCTATGTATATATCGGGTGTTCTTAAAATCACTCCAATGCTCCACGGGAACTTATTCTAGAGGTCAGAAGAAGACAAAAATTTATTTGGCTTTTTTTTCCTGTGGCACCTCCTTCCCTTAAAGAATGCAAATTTGTCATATCATTTGATATGAAACTTGACATACTTGGCTACTAAATTCTTCATATCCACCATGTTGGATTTATTATGATGTCATATAGCCTATGATACAGTGTTGATCAAGACGAATCCAAGAACACTTCATTTGTTTAAATCGCTCAAATGGTTTAGGCTGTACGAGGTAACAATCTAGCCTGAGAGGTTTATAATTTTTTCATATACACCATGTTGGGTACCTTACATAAAACGCATCTCCAAGTTAAAATTTGTGCTAGTTCTACCAAAAATGCTGGATTGTGGGATTTATGTTGGCTATACTGGATTTATTGTTGGATATGCTGGACCAGCAAATTAAGCTGTTGGTGCTGGAAATTAGTGCCAGCATAACTGGATGGACCTGGTGAACCAGCAAATTCGAGCAACTATGCTGGCTTCGATTTTTGCTAGTTGTGGTGGAACTTCATGCTGGCTATGCTGGACCAGCAATTAAGCTGGATATGCTGGAAATTCAACAAGCAAACTTTGCTAATATAAAGCATAGTTTTTGGATTTATCTCACCAGCAAATACCAGCTGTATATGCTGGTGTGTCTGGTATCTCGAAGTATACTGGTTGTTCTAAAATTTCATACTGGATATGCTGGAGCAGCAATACTCCATACAATAAACTACTAAGAGAATTCAAAAGTATTAAATTAAAATCTTGCCATATGTTTCGAATATTATAATAATACTGCTAAGAACCAGTAGGCCCTAAATACAGCATTTGCAGTAAAGATTACAAATAATGGTTGTAATGTAATTCCGTAGAAGATATTCACAAAATATAACCCTAACTCAACTGAGATGTCGCGCAAGCTACAGAAATTCAAAGTAAATAAATAAAAAAAGACATTTTCCTGGAAAATGTTACTGTATTCCTCCCGTAGCTGGAACTTGTTGGCAAGATAAACAAGGAACTGTTTTCCATTGCTTTCCATCGGTTGAAGATGACACCCAGGACAAGAGCTCTCGCAAAATTTAGAGTACTAAGAAACCTGACAAACTTTGCTCCTCCCTAGAATTTTTTCTGCAGGCACCCATGATTCGCAGATCA
>JAGDQP010066778.1:0-11237 GCA_022664845.1 Lepisma saccharinum | reverse complement strand
CTTGAAGGGAGGAAATAAAATTTTACACTAGGAACAGGGAGTGTAAATAGTTCAATTATGTAGAGATGGCGTCCCCTAGTACCACAAAAGTATTCGAACAGTAAAATAGAATTAAACTGATGCTATATTTCCACCCGCGTTATTAATTTAAGTTTTATTTATTGATAGAAAACAGACATCTTAGAATTGAATTATGGAGTTCCTAATTCCACGTCTTACATATGTGTATTGGACATGTCTCCCTTTATAAAACTATGGATATTTTCTCTCGCCTCTTAGAAAAGGGATTCCTAATAATTATCTGTCATCGTGAATAATAGAGCACAAGTGCAAGGTCAGCTTCCAAGCTACAACAGATGATATGAGGAGCTAGAACTAAATGTACCACCGCACAAGGTTATCGTAGAAAATCCATACCTTCATTTGATATATCAACATCCATCCTGAAAATCGCAACATCCATTTCCAAATATTACGATCAAATTACTGCGTTATCTAATTTCACTCACAAAAGTAACGTATTCATCTGAAACGCTACGAAACTCTAGTTTTAAATGTACTATTCATAACAATAGAGAGCATTCTTTTGAGTCTCAAACAGAAATAATGGTGGATTCTTACAAACTCAAGAAGATAGTCTCATTATCTCTATATTATGTACAAAATATTAATTATAATGAAAGAAACCTAATTCTTCTCAGTCAGTTGATAGAACGTACGAAGAAAACAAAAGTTATGACACACTGGAAACTGTATACAGGCTGGTAATATAATGCACCGACAAACTTTAAGAGATAACAGTACATAAAAAATAAGGAAAAAATTAATTTAAGAAAATTTTTTAAGACATACTTTCCTTAAACAATTCGTAGTAAAAGTAGAAAATAATTTTGTTTATGCATGAATAAAACGAAAAGCATGAGGCGCGCTAATTGAAGAATTTATAACGTGGGAGCTCGGCCCATGCTTTTCCTTTTAGTCATGCTTAAACAAAATTATTTTTTACTTTTTTAGTACGAATTGTTTAAGAAAATTATGTCTTTGAAAAGGTTTTTTATTAATCTTTTTTATCCAAATCCTAAAGTGTTCTGCAACCAGCCGAACGCCACTGCGTTGCAGGCTAGTATGGATAACGTTAAAAATATTAGTATATCCTTTTAAAATATATAAATATACTGAAAGTAACAACATAATATTGTATCATCATCCGACTTACATCGCTGTGCAAATTTTCATCATCGTATGACGTCGAGAAATGAGCTAAATTAATGTTGCTGGATTTGAGGACACCATACGAACCAATGTGAAGTAAAGAAAAGGATGTAAAAAGTTCTGATCATCTGGATGGAAATTGCGCCGTGTGTCGGAGCTACAGGCTGCTGAAAAAGTGAGAGATGTTCTTTACAGCTTCAAATTTCCAATGTAATTGTAGATCTGATGGCAAGTTATCATCAAAGACTTCAAACATCATCTATAAAAGTGCATATTCAAACATTGAGTGCGCAAGAGATTCCTCAAAGAAAGTAGAGGTTCTCAGAAATTTTCTGAAGTAAAGGTGAGTCGCAATGACTTCTAGCAGGTAATCATAATTCGTTTGCGACTTTTCTTCAGAGAATATCTTGAAATCACTTATTTCCTTTGAGAAATCCCTTGCGCACCCAATGCAAAATTTTGAAATATGCAAAGTTAGATAGAACAATTTTGAAGTCTTTGACAATAGCATGCCACATCAATTCTACCGTTAGTTGTATTGGATATTTGATCCTCTACAGTTCATTTGCATGTACCTCCGAGACTCGGTGGAATTTCCAACCACATAATAAAGATCTTTACCTTATTATGTTATGCACTATGATTCCTCAAAATTTGCCTGCATTACGTTACCACCCTGTATACAGTATCAAGAAACAAACGGATGCCGCTCATGTTCAACACGGAATTCTCTTTCGAAAAAAAGTAAAACATATATAAATTAAAGGCGTGCAGAAAGATTTACTTATGCGGAAGAAACACATAAAAATGATTTATCATTTTTGTATTTAAATTTCTGCTTTTTCTAACTCCTTCCATTGTTTTCATTCCTTATCTATTATTAATATACAGTATGGTGCATGAAAATGTCCGTATTTATTTTTTAACAAGAGTTAAATAACAAAGCACACTTTGGCTGAACGTATCCTGCTTAATAAAAAATGATTATTATTATTACTCTAAAGATATAGGAGTAATATTTTAGTCAATCAGCATCCTATTAATTCTTCATATTTCCAGCGCTGTTTAGCACTAACTGGGTCAAGTACCTAAAAAGGTACCTTAGGTACATTTATCAGCACCTGTACCTAGGTACACTGGCCAACTTGTACCTAGTACCTGTACCTAGGTACAATTTAAGGTTAGTACCTAGTACCTGTATCTAGGTACAAAAATCAAGTACCTAACCCAACACTGAAAACATCGAATGCAAAGTTGACTGATGAAATAAATAGAAGATGTAAAATGGCGTCGAGCTCGTTTGGAAGACAACACTTTATTTTGAAAAGCAAACTACCAGTGTGCCTGAAGCGTAAAGTTTATAATCAATGTGTCTTACCTGTAATGATGTACGGCTGCGAAACTTGGACATTGAATGTGCAAACGACTCAAAGATTGAGAGTCACACAAAGAGTAATGGAGAAATGCATGTTAGGAATAACCAGGAGGGACAAGAAAACAAATGAATGGATTCGCGCAAAAAGGTAGAAGATATAATCAACACTATGAAGATGATGAAGTGGAGATGGGCCGGTCACATAGATAGACGAACAGATGGAAGATGGACGAGGAATGTACTACATGTACATTGGATTCCCAGAGAAAAGAAACGACCGGGACGAAGTCCAAATGCAAGATGGACAGATGAAATCAAGCGGTTTCCAAGAGCTACATTGATAAGAATAGCAGCAGATCGATTAATATGGAAAGCACCCACAGTGAGGTAACATTCACTGCCTTGCACAAGTTGTTCGGAGTCCACGCTAAACTGTAGGTCCCTTCTTTAGGACGCCTTCATTTAATGGAAGACAGTTGCAAATCACTCTCAGTTCATATTGCCCAGAAACGTTCGGGTCAGGACCTGCCCTCAGGCAAAATATTAATTATAAGAATATATACGTTAATTATGTAGTAATGATTTAATTTAGTTGCTCTAGAGAAATTATCAGACCACACTATCGTAGTCTCGCCCATCCATTGCCACCCGCTCTCGATATGTGGGTTAAAAATGGTTTCGTTTACGACCGTTTCCGCCCTAGGACGACCGATAAGTGCAGTCAGGGATTCCGCCAGTATTTTCAGTTTGGGTTTATGTAAAGTCAAAATTAAAAGGGTATAAATAACGTTTTTCTCGGTTTATATCGAATTTTGACCGTAAAACATTTTAAGGTGGGGGTTCTGGCAGAAATACAGAGTGCAGTTGCCAAACAACAGCCGTCGTAGACCTCCTTAGGTCGTCCGATTTGAAGTACAGACATCACTGACACATTTGTTGGAGATTCCCGTTTGTCCGAACCGGACATTTCGAAACTGGTTTAAACTAAAACAGACTCAGATTTCGCACTAACATTAAACTTGTGCAATCTGTATTTCAAGAAATGACAGTTGATTTGCTGTATCTGATAATAATTATATATTATCCAAAAAGCTATTTAACAAATAATATTCGATTTCGTAATTATAAAATCAGCAAGCCAACTAAAATGCCTTCTTTGAAATTTATTAGTTCTAAGCCACAAAACCCTAGCGGCCGGTTTCACCAACGCTGGTTAAAGATTTAACAAGACGTTAAGCACATTTAACGTCTGATTAGGGGAAATGACCGTTTCATCTACATCGGTTAACGCTAACGGTTTGTTAAAGCTGTCGTTAACTTTAATCATCAGACTTTCGTCGATTAAATATTTAACGGTCCGATAGTGATTGTATATCTCGAAAGTTTGAAAACAGGAAACAAGAAATGGAAAGCATAATAAACACAGAATTGCTTGATGAAATATACAACTTGGCACAATGCATTTCAATAATATTAAAGATCAAAACCATCTAAAAACAATGTTGCCTGCTTTGCGGGCAATGTAAATATGATGTTCGAGTATGTTTAGGGGCCTATATGGGTATGCTTAAGAAGACGCGCTCTAAAGAATGGTTTTACAGGAAAAGTAGACATGTGCGCTACGTATTTAGGCATAAGGCATAAATTACGCACTTGATCATCGTTTTATATATATATCGTACAAAAGAAAGGCAATCTTGTAAAAAAACGCACGAAGTCGCTTTACTACTCCTTTGTACACATCGTTTTAACGATTAACATAATTCCTTTTAAATAGTTACAGGAGAATACTTTTCTCTAATACGTGTCTGTATATAGATTACAAAACTTTCGGAGAGTGGTAGTACATGCCAGAGACGCCGATTTAAGATATTTTGGGAGGGGAAATGATGTGGAGTAAAAAAGAAAGTATTGTGAAAATTACCGATCGTGTATTATAAATGTTCACATGTAAACGGGAAAAGTTAGCATAACGATAAGACTTCTTCATACTACGTACAGAGAATGGTTTTCCGTCGAGTATATCTCCTTTAAGTATTGCCAATAAGTCATTCCTGTTCATATTAAGTATTTCTTACTTTTAGCTACTTCTGTTATGCGGCGCTGAATGTACTTGCAATTGATATTGACATTATTTCGGGTCCGTGCAATGAACAATATGGAGCAAGGATGATGTGAGTGTAAGAACACGCATACGCCTTCAATAATGTGTCCCAGCCCAGGGTTAAGTTCAATTTAGGTAAGCCAAAAATGTAAAATTCACAGGAGAAAGATTTAGGCCATGAAAGTATGAGACTGAAATTGCAACAAGTACGTGCAATTAATTAGCTACTTCCGCGTTGGAGCTGAACACAAGGATGGCCTGTTAAATGTGATGTGCTTCGTATAATGATAAAATAATTACCCTGGCTTTACCTAACCTATCTACGCTTTCTAGCGAACCCGGATATCTTTTCATTAATTATGTAGCAAATACGTGATATTCATCACACGAAATGACGCCACTGGTATTCCCCATGGGCGGTATACGTGTGAGTAAAGTAAATCGATTACGTATTTATGTAAATTATTATTAACTATGGCTTTTCGAAATGGAATTTGGGTTGCTGTCTACCGCTAGGTATTTACAGAAGTGTCTAAGTAAATTATTTGCAAGGGAATGAGTGGTATAAAGCGTACGTATTGCTCAGTAGCTGGGTGACCTAAACTGAACTTGATCCATGAGCTACCCCGTTGCTTGACTTTATTTCATTATACTTGGATGCATCCGAAATTATGAAAATAAAAACATTGGAACTACATTTAACGCCACACAACGAAAGTAGCTAACATAAAGTATTACTTCCATGAAATAGATTAAAACTGGCTAATCCTGTCTGTATTTATAAGAATGAAGGGCCTTTTGAGCACTGCAATTAGCTACGTAAACGAAAGTAGAAACAATCTGTATTAACATATTCATACATAAGAAACATTTTTCAACTCATCTGTTTCTATTCCTCTAACGTGTCGAAAAGATATATATACTGAAACTTGCTTCCGTAAGTCGGGAGAGGATACGATTCATGCCTTGTTTACTGTTACGGATTGTAATATTATTTTATTGGCATTTATTTGGAGATCATTTGAATACATACACACACACATGTATAAAACATACAAACTCTGTACAACTACTTTGTAAAGCTTAACACTATAATTAGGCCATTGCCTGTTGTGTTGTCACTAAATAAATAAATAAATAAATAAAACACAAACACACACGAACAAGTGCCAGCAACCTATTGCTTGCGGATTGCGAGGTTCATTTGTCAGACGTACACAACTTTTCACTCTACCAATCAGAATTCGTTTAGCTGATGAGAAATTTAGAAATCAAGTGTTTTCTTCACTTAACGGTCCGATTGTAAACTGTTTGTTAAATTTGTAAAGTTAGCGTTGGTGAAATGGAAAATTTTTAACGGACGGTTAAAAATTTAACGCACGGTTAGTTATCGGATGGTTAAGCTATATTTAATCGACGTTGGAGAAACCGACCCCTTAGGTAAATTAATATTTCCACCCCACCTCGCGACCCTCTTGGACACAACACGCGACCCCCTGTCGCGCCCCCCACGTTTAAAAACCCTGGTTTAGACTAACATGGCGATGTGACGTAAGACTTTAGTCCATCATTGTCTGTAAAAAAAAGTATTTATACGAGCATCACCACACTACCGCATAAAGATTCCAACAACGCTATTCTGGGATGGCTTTGTTTATGTTGCCTCAGGGCAAAGGTCGCGACTCAGAGTGAGTTAAAAGAGATATTTTTTCGATTCACGACTTGACGAGTGCCGGAGATCTATAAAGAGAATGTAATCCTATGTTTCAACAGGTGCATTTTCAAGACTACGAATTAGTTTCTTCAGAATTGACAAGTGCGTTGCCAAGTGAAATATCTTCACCGAATGCCAAAAGCTAACCGAACAGGCAAAATCAACTTAGAGGATTTTTGAAGAAGGAAGGGGGTGAAGGATCTTTATAGATATTGCAACAAGTACATGAGTCATTCTTCAGTATGCAATAGAAGGAGAAGAACAGAAAGATTTGTCAAAATAGAAAACGTGTTCTGATTATCAGAAGCAAGGAGGGGAGGGTAAACATGATTTTAAAAAGAATTATTAATGATCCTAATCAGTTTCCTTATCTCAAGGGCACATCATTCCACCGTACAGAATAGTGAATGTCAGTCGCTGGAAAGGAGATGCAGAAATGCCTAAAGGATAAAAATTGATGATGTGCATTGTTGAGGCAATGGACAAATGGCGATTTCAATTACACCACAAATGACAAGGTGATATTTTTGCTTTGCTATTTTTACATAATTTTCTTTAATTCACAATGGTTCATCGTGTCTTTAGATCTTGCAATGTTAACTTATTTCCTGACGTCATACAATGATGAAATATTGCACAGCGAATTAAGTCGAGTAACAATACAATATTTCATTGTTACTTTCATATATTTATATATTTCCAAAGCAAATATTATTTTTAGTAAGAATTCCTTTATCCTAAAATAAATATTAGCCCACAACACTGTTTCGTTTGACTGGTTGCAGAACGCTTTAGGATTTGCGTGACAAACATCAGCTTGGGAAAAAGTATCTGAACACCAAAATAACTCAAAAAATAAAACTTTTTAAAAACATACTTTTCTTAAACAATTTGTACTAAAACAGAGGTTCCCAACCTCTTTTACCCGGTGCCCTCCCTTGGCAAACCCTACATACTTCATGCCTCCTCATTGGTTTCGAGACATACGTGCTTCTCGTGTGTGACCCCTTTTCCGATTTTAGATTCAGCATTGAATAGTTATTTCTCAAATATAACATAATAATAACAATAATATAACAATAATGTTCTCAATTTATATTAATTTCTCAATTCCCAGCACGAGTTTTGCATACCAATTTACTTTTGTTTATCAGGTTTGTCCTTAATCAACCCTCCTCCTTTTTTTTACTGAAGAGTTATGTTGTGTTTGTATTTAATTTAAGATCTCTTTCTACATTACATCATTTGTAACATATTTAAAGAAATTTACTATAAGAAACAACGTAATTTAGTACAGATTGTTGGCTCCTGAGATACTAAAATACACTTCATACACAAGTATCAGGTTTCTTGAATGAAAAGGGTAGTTTCTATTCGTCTTTTTTGTCTTGGATATCTGCTCTTTCTAAAGTAAACGATTCAATTATTGTTTAAATAACATATGGAAGAAATATTTGCCTTTCTTTTGTGTTTTGGTACAGAAGATACATTTTGCGTTCAGGTATTTAAGAGCTTTTATTATGATAATTTCACAGTTTTGGAGAAATTGAATCTCCTCGCCTTACCCCTTTACCAATTTTTTTCACTTTCTTCATGTAGTTTAATGACAGATGTAGCAGTCGAGCAGATGTTTCGCAGTAACGTGATGTATGCACTGTCGATGCCTTGATGTTCAAGTGATTTAAGTACTGCTGCCAAGGAGACCGAATCGAAAGCCTTTTCAAAATCTATCAATCCCAAACATAGTAGCAGTTCATATTCATTAGTCCTTTCCATAACTTCATTCAATGCTTGTATGAGTTCCATTGGGGATCCGGAAATTTCGGTGCAGGAAATTTCGGTCCAAAGATTAAACTATCTTTTCATTATTGATAGGCTGTTAAACTATGAACTTGACCTTATTGTTGGTCGGTTAATACTCTTATTGATACACTAATTAATGAAATTATTCTAAATTAAACTAGCAATTTCTTTAGACTAGCAAAATTACTTTCGACATTTTGAATTACTGTATTGGTGATATTACAGATACAATCACTCTGTTTGATTCTCTGTGGTGTTACTTTCGAAATGTGCCTAAAATTATCAGTACAAAGTGCTTAGAAAGCAAACAGTCTATATGAACTGCAGGATCCTTAAGAAAACACTGAATTTGTAAAAACAAAATCACATAGAAGTCAATAGGCATTCAAGTGTAACGTAAGCATTCAAGGGGAAGGGGTTCAAGCATGACTTATTTTATCTGACAATGAGGGAAGGGGATCAGAGTATTTTCAGACGATATGCAGTAGAACCTCTGTTATCCGAAATAAATACGGCCGAAGTCATTTTGGATAACCAAAATTCGGTTAAAAATGTTTATTTTTTCAAAGTTTAAAGTGAAAAATTGAAGGCAATGATAAAAAATACACTTTTAGATTACAGACTTTTAATAAAGCTTTAAATGCTTCTACAATTGGACAACTCCTTATACAACTAAGTTTACTCTTTTATGAAAAGAAAAATTCTGTTAGCATTTCAAATTTTGTTTTTCGATTATTATTATTATTATTATTATTTTGCCGTTTCGGTTAAACGCTATTTCGGTTTAAAGTATTTCGGCTAACAGATGTTTTACTGTAATGAAAAAAGTGACAAGTTTTATATAAGCACTAGGAGAATGGTCCGGTATCTGCTTATTTTACTAACACGGAGGAGGGGGGGGGAGGTTTTTTAGTGACTGAAAGTTTGCTTATGCAAAAGCATCCCCTGAAGTCCCACTAACATTGTCAACTTTGATTCTGATTCAACATTTTTACTTGATTTTCCATGATTTCATAAACACTTTTAATGAGGTTACTCGGGTAAAGTTTAGTTTAGGTTTCCCACAAAATGTATAATATACAGAAGACATGTACAATGTTTTCTACGTGTGTGGGAGTGTTGAAACGCAATATGTAACAAAGATTCAAATGATGGAAGTGTCAAATCTGCCTAAGTGCTAGAGCTAAAAGCACCTGGGACTATTTGGCACTTTCGGTGTTAAGGCATGGCACATGGTGTGAGTGTTAAAAGTGATAAACTTCGCATATAATAAAAAACATGAGCCAACCTGTATTTTCTAACCCGTCTTTGCTTTTCTGCATTGAGTCTTTGATTTTTGTAGCAAAATAAGTCAACAATAACACGAAGTGACGCCATTAGGATTCCCGAAAATACCGCCGTGTTTCCGTATACTGAGTAACTCGAGTATGTATTTAGCGAAATAATAACAACACATGCGTTTTCGTAACACTTTTTGGATTGCTAGCTGTCCCTGTGATTTTCTAGAATCGTCTGTATCGATTATTTGTACGAGAATCAGTAGTAGAAAGAGTAAATACGGCTTAATAGCTGGCGGAAGCTGGGGAATCGAAATTAAAATTTAGGCTGCTCTTTCACCGATACCACTATTAACCAAGTGAAAGGTAAAGTTAATAGATGTTAATATTTTACACACCTGGTGATTTTTCAAGTTATATTATCTAAGTCTTGCGTTCATGACTTATGATGAATAACACAAGCTGGCAATGCTATTACTAAATTTTGCTAAGAAATTATGATTTTGTTAGAATAACTAACACACGTTTGTTTAATGTTTTGCGTTAGTGGGTCTAGGTTTTAGTTTCTGAAAGTGAATTTTTAATTGGTAATCTTCTGATAATCTTCACATTTTGACAGATGTCCATGTTAATAAAAAATATTACCATTTTAATCAGAGGTGGTGAAGTGTATGTAAAATTTATTAAATACAAAGACGGTTGGTAATCACATTAGTTTTGCTTTTAAATACTAATACAAGTTGCTATAATGATTACTTGCTGATCTTTGCTTGAATAGGAACGTTAGTCGTTAAAGGAATGGAGTATCTAGTACCAGAAGCAAGTGTCAAAATTTCCTCTCTCAAAAACTACAGATGGTACATTCTCCAGGTAAGAGAAAGAGACAAAATTTCCGGGGTCAACAATTCATCAATCCAAAAGACTTCAACGATACCTTTTTAGTTCTTTTTTAAGTAAAGGCTGGTCAGTAATTATTAATCTATTCGGAAATCTACCGCTGAAGTCTTAACTATATTATTATAGCGACGAAACAGTATCGTACTTACTTTTCTACTAGTATTTTTTTAGCTGTTTGGAATAATTATTTTTGCTTTGGAGAGTAATAATTCTGCCTAAAACTCTCAATTTTGGAAGGGGATCCGGACCCCCGAACCCACCTAATAAATACATCCCTGATTGTAATAATATACCAAGAAAATATTTCATTCGTTTTAATTTCGCTCTTCTAATAATTATCAATATTATAGGAAACAACATTTATCACTACGTTTTCGCACCGAAACTTACGTGCACCGAAACTTCCTGCACCGAATAATTTTAAACCCGGTCCATTGTGCTAAATCCACGACGAAATTCGGTTTGTTCCCTTCCCTGGTAAAAATCCAAGTCTCATTCAATAGGATTCAAAATAACTTTGGTGAACATTTTATATAGAACTGACAGTAAACTAATTGGTCTATAGCTTTCGACGCGTTCTTTTGTCCCCTTTCTTGGATAATAAAATAATAATAGCGTTATTCCAACTTGACGGTATTTCTCTCTTCCTCATGCACATAGAGAATAATCTTAGCAAGTTCCTCTTTCATCTTTTCATCCCCCATTTATAGATTTCTGCTGTGAGTCCATTTTCTCCAGGCGATTTCACGTTATTCATCCCTCGAAGTACTTTATCCACTTCTTCATTCACTTCGTCTGGGACTTCATGAGCTGCTGTTTTGTTTTCTTCACGCTCTTTGTTATATATATACCGTA
>JAGDQP010066776.1:0-11238 GCA_022664845.1 Lepisma saccharinum | reverse complement strand
GAGGTCACCATTTTTAAATTAATAGAGCTTGTCATGATAATGCTTAACCTGAAAACCGTATCTCTCTAACTCTTACCGTTCTCAAGATATTTGGGGCTCAGTGAAGTTAAGCTTTCGCATAGCCGATCGGTTCATTTCGGTTTTTCCCCATTACGTCATCGACTACCAAATCGGTTCTTTCCCGATTTTGTTTTATTTTGGGTCTTTCCCGTTATCATCTGCGAAATCGGTTCTTTCACGATTTCCCCATGGTGTTATCAACTGCCTATAAATGCCGGGCTAGTTGTGCGGTACCCCCTCAGTCGGACCCCGGCCGTCGTTGAGTACAGATCTTTCCAGGAAGAACATTTCATCTTGAATAGTGTTGTGTGCAGTGTCGTCGATCGTCGTAGAGTGAAGTGTGTAGTGAGCGTTGAAAATAGAGGAACATTTTTCTGTTTTAATTATTA
Organism: Lepisma saccharinum; assembly: GCA_022664845.1. NCBI lineage: Eukaryota > Metazoa > Arthropoda > Insecta > Zygentoma > Lepismatidae > Lepisma > Lepisma saccharinum. The sequence goes on along the minus strand of JAGDQP010066776.1, from coordinate 10,789 downwards.
TTATTTAAGGTTATGTTAAAACGGTAAAATATTTATTACATTTATTGTAATATATTAAAGCTTAAACTTACTCTACCGCATTTAAAGTGACTTGATAGTCAATAGTTAAAAATTGATATATTTGATATTTTTAACAAAACCAATGCTCTATGCATGAAAGTGTCAAATGACGTACAAACAGGTGGAGCGCATAATTCAAAAATAAAAATTATAAGTGAAAAACGTAAAATATATTTAAAACAACTCAGTAAGGAAGGTAGACTAATAGAAGTACAAATTAATAATCCTCCATAAAATGAAAGCCCTTTAACTTGGGTTATGAAAGGTATTGAAGAGTTATTAGCACACCTCATGCATGGTATTGATGATGACGATCAAGTCGGTCTCACAGTTCGTAATCAAAGCGAGCCTCATAGGTCAGTTTGGTTATCGTTTCGACAGGCACGAAATATGTCTGTTGAAAACGTTTCACTCGCTATGGAAAAAGTTCTACAATTCAATGCGTCATTTGTAAATCAAGAACAATTCCTGGTTAATTTCCATCCTGTGCAAATGCCTGAAGGTGAAGGTCGGGTGAAACAAGGGTTTTCCAGTGTTGACGAATATATAAAATCGAATAAGGATATAGTTACGGTTAAAAATAACGATACTCATTGTCTCGCCTATGCATGGGTAGTGGCTTTTGGGTTAATAAATAATAAAAATAATAGAAACAAAATAAATATTATAATAAACATAAAAGAATATGAATACAGAAGTAAATAAGTTGTGTGCGAAAACGGGGACCACTGGTTTCAAAATGTGCTAACAAATTATAAAATAACTTGCATGGGGATTTATCAGGCAAATTAATTCTATATGAAGGAGTAGGTGGTGGTGAAACCATCATTAATTTATTGTTAACAGACAACTATTATAATGTAATTACAAGCTTGACGGAAGCATTTTCAACCGTCTTTTACTGCAAGAAATGCCATATGAAATATCAAAATACATATCAACATGATTTTAAATGTCAAGCTAGTTGTTCACAGAGTGGAAGTAACCCTCAATGTGTTGATATAAAATCCTTAATAAAATGTAATCGATCATTTCATGGTAGTGTGTGTTTCAATAATCATAAGGGTATGGTATGTAAAATGAAAACAGTGTAATTTATATTTAAAGGTGTATACATTAACAAAGGATCGTAACCCTTATGTATACTGGGAAATATATTGTGTAAACTGCCGTAATATGATACCCCACTACCATTTATGTTTCATGCGGCCAAAAAAAATACATAATGTTGAAACTATAGTCAGAAAAAAGTTATTGTTGTATTTTACGATATTGAGAGTCGCCAGGATGAAACAGTGGATGGGGTAGATAATGTGTATGGACACGTACCCAATCTATTAATAGCACAACATTTGTGTTATAAATGTATTGGTATAAATTATATATATAAATTTAAGTTGTTCTGTGTGTGGTGTAAGAGAAGACGTCTTGAAGGGTGAAGATTGTGTTCTACAGATTTTAGATTCTCTTGCTGAGAAGCGATCTTCTATCAATCATATTACATGTGTTGGGGACAATGCCCGAGGGTACGATGTCCATTTTGTTTTAAGAAGTGTGATAAATAATAAATAGTGTTCCCCCGATATTATTATGAGAGGTTGTCTGCTTCTAAGCGTTCAATATAAAAAATTATGTTTTATTGATTCGCTTAAATTTTTGCCTATGGAACTGGCCAAATTACCCCAAGCGTTTGATCTTCCCTCAACTAAGGGATATTTCCCCCACTTTTTAAACACAAAAAACGATCAAACTTATTGTGGTCCTCTGCCTCACAGTTCATACTATGGGGTAGATAATATACATAAAGAAGAACGTGATAAGTTTATGTCGTGGTATAAAAATTTTGGGGAGAAATATACTTTTAACTTCCAGGAGGAATTAATTAATTATTATAGGCAAGATGTCAATATATTACGATTGGTATACTTCAAATTTATGTTTCAATTTGAACTTGAGTCAAAGGTTAACCCCCTCCTGGAAGCAATTAGTATAGCAAGCTCATGCAATTTAGTATATCATCGTAATTATTTAAGGCCAGAAACTATAGGAATTATACCAAGAAAGGGTTATCGATGGAGTGGTGTCCAGCCGGTCGAAGCAATACAATGGCTTGTGTAGGAAGAAAAGGAAAGGGGAATAAAAATAGAGCACGCGGGTAATGGAAAAGAAAATACAGTGCGAGGTAATTTTAAAGTGGATGGCTATTGGAATGATACGGAGAACGGAAAAGAGCATATTTGGAAGTAAGAAGCCTGTTTTTATCATGGTTGTCGTATGTGTTATCGGATCGGACGTGGCATACTACACCATAATAACCATTTCAGAACAATGAATATAAAATATGAAAATACAATGGCCAAGGTGAGAAGATTAGAAGAATTAGGTTTTATTTAGCACACCATGTGGGGAAGGTCAATGGAAAACACAAATGAAAAATAATGAAAATATTTCTAGATATGTTAAAACCCACCCCCGCATGAAGAAAAGAACCGATGAATCCACGTGACGCTTTGTACGGTGGGTGGACAAGCGCGGTGAAATTACATTATAAGATTAAGGCAGGGTAGAAAATTAAATATTTGGACTTATGTTTCCTGTACGCTTTCTGAAATAAGGTAAAAAATACCCCGTGGGGCATCCTACACATATTTATGTAGGAAAAGAGTGTCCGCCCATCGACTAAGTTCAGGGAATAGTAAAATGTACTATTCTTCCTCCAACGGAATTGTATCACCCTGTGTTGTCATATCGGTTTGTGGTAAGTTACTATTCCCTGTGCAGAGCATGCGCGGATTCGTTAAATTAGGATGATTTTACACATAGTGATAAGGAGCGTGCCATTACCGGTACTTGGGTAGTGGATGAGGTTCGCAAGGCGCTTGAAAATGGATTTAAGCTGGCAGAAATTCATGGGGCGTGGCATTTAAGGTTGAACAATATAATCCTGTTAAGAAACAAGGTGGTCTATTTACAGAATATATTAATAAGTTTCTAAAACCAAAAATAGAATCTAGTGGCTGGCCTGCGTAATGCACGACCGATGACAAGAAACAGGAATTTATAAGCAGATATTATGACAAAGAAGGTATTAAGTTGGATCCGGACAAAATATGGGTATATAAAGGTCGTAAGAGTTTAGCTAAATTAGCACTAAATAGTTTTTGGGGTAAATTTGGTCAGAAAGAAAATTATAGTCAAACATCAATAATAACTAACCCGGGCGAACATTTTAATAAGCTAGCCGATCCAGATATTGAGGTTCACGAAGATATTCAAATTAACGAGGGCACGTTAATTTTAAATTGGCAATATCTCGATAGCGTGAGTGTACCACACACCAATACAAATGTGATAATAGCTGCTTATGCTACTGCCCACACTCGTCTGGAGCTCTATAATTATCTGGATAATTTAGGTAAATAGGTGCTATACTATGATACGGATAGTATAATTTATGTGGAGACTCCAGACGTGCCAAAGTTAGAAACAGGTGATATGCTTGGTGAACATACTAACGAGTTACAAGCATAAGGTTTTGAAGCCTTTATTAGTGAGTTCTGTTCGGGAGGCCCCAAGAACTATGGATTTGAAGTATACAACCCCAATAGTGGGGAAAATTCTTATACGTGTAAAGTTCGAGGAATAACAACACTCAATCATGAAAATTCCAAAAACAATAATTTCAAAAAAAATAAAAGAGGTGACACTTAACAACGCTGCACCTGTTCAAGTATTTAGCGAAAGAAAGACTACTTGCATGAAAGATTACAATATCGTTTGTAGACCGGAAAAGAAAATTTATCAGTCAGTATACACGAAAAGAAAAATATGCGCTGATAATTATGATACTTTTCCATACGGTTTTAAAAGACAATGAATTGATTAAATAAGTTATTCTGGCATTATATTTATTTTTCCATGTTTAGAGAAGAAGAAGATGAAATAATGAATAAGCAAATTTTTAAATCATTATTATTATTTTAATGAAATTGAAATGTGTTGGTCTTGCATATGATGATAATGCGAGAACATTTTCTGTTGTTATTAGTTTACATAATTACTACGATCCTATACGCTTTTCTCTCAGAGTGGTATAACTTTTTATCATATTTTCTATATATTGACAGCTATTTTAATTCGACTAGAGCAACTTCACTGCCCACAGAATTTTCTCTTAGCGCTAATTACGAACTATCATTATCGGATAATTTTAAGAAAATTCGCCAGTGTATTATTCGTTCATCAGATGATAACAATAACGGCCAGGTAAATTTAGTCTTTATACGTAGAGAAAAGTTCATATCTACATGCCATGTATTCACCAGGCAATATTTACATGTTCACAGCTATGTGAAGACGTAACAAAATATGCTCAAAAGTGTTATAACAGAATAATACTATCCCAGAATGTTCTAGTTTGTATAAGCAAATTATACTGGAAGTATTGGCGCTATTAAATCGTAATAATAACAATGTTTTATTATATTACTAATTATTTATAGTATATTAGAATATGAAGTTTCAACATCCATTTACATGTATTGTCGCCGGCCCGGCAGAATGTGGAAAGACGTACTTTGTAAAAACATTTCTACAGCATTATGCTGAAAAATGGAAAATATAGTATAGTGTTATCGCGATTGGCAACCCTTATACAATACTGCAGCCGTTTGTTAGGTGATTATTTTTTATTACACGTGATAGACATCATGTTTAAGATTCACTGTATGTTCCCCCCTTCAACACAGAAGCAGCAAATTATCTCATTTACCTATCGCTCCTCCATTTTCATTTCACACTTTCATGATTGAAAACTTTGTTTTAATAAATTTCCGTTTCTACACTTCCTAATTATGGACTACCTAATTTATGGAATCGTGTACGAATACCAGCGAAACACTTTCAACACTATTATTTACAAGGACACATATTTAGTCATAAAAAACTTAAAGACTTGGACAGTATTTCCACTAAGGTTAGCTAAAATGAGATATAGTATTTTTCATTACGTGGAATATACATAACATTTAAACAATTGTAGGTATTCAAAAAATTTATCCCATGGAAACTTGGATTTCGCATTATATTCTGCATTGTACGCATTTGAAATTCACATTCAAAAGATTCACTTTCCCTTGTATATCCTTCCATGTACCTTTTTAAAATCGAGGCTTTCACTACATTTTTATTCACATATTTTACACTCGATATGACTGATTTCCCTGTTTGGCTTTTTATATCTTTTAATGCTACTCTTCTGATATTCATATTTTTATCACTGAAAATGTTTCTACACTTAGCAGACACGTTCCTATAGTCTCACGTGAGATTAAAATCAAAATTTCTTTCATATAATTTTTGTGCTTGTTAACTTACAGACATATTAACAATCACATGACACACTTTGAAGAAAAATATTATCCTGATATGTAACTAATCGAGAGCAATGTTTTGCAAAACTATATTTTTTGTCGATTCGAGAGTCTAATAATCTATGAAGTTATTTAGTTTCCAATATTATCACATGAGAGCGAAATTTTTGGTAGTACAATGGGAACTATTAATACTCATTTAATTTTCTTTAAGAGTTGTTCCCCGAAGGTGAGGGAAAGTTTTCGGAATTGAGGAAATATTCTTTAAAGACATATGACAATCCTTATGGGTTTTAACATATTAAAGTTCGGCTACTTTGAGAGAATTTTATGTTTCTATTCAGTTCAAAAAAGTCTTAACTGTTAATTAACATAAAGACATTAAAAATATAAAAAATATATAAAATCATTATATTGACATAAATATTTCACAGTTAAAAAATATGGACTGCACAAAAGGAGGCAATGAAAGAAATAAAACATTTATTGAATATTGAACAATTTCATTCTTTAGCAAATAGCATAAAATAACACTAAATATTTCGTCATGGATAATTTCTTTTCATCTACCCTTAAAGAACATAAAATGCTAAGACGTTCAACAGTTACCAACTTTCATAGAACATATTCTAACAATAATAAAACAAATATTTATTTATCTAAAAAGAAATATATTTCCACAAGAGATTTAAAATATCACATAGGATACACTTGTTAAAATTTAAACTCCACCAAAAAATCTCAAGGGGAAGGGGTTCTCACGGTGGTTTCGAATCAGAAACCAGTTTCAAATCTGAAATCAGTTTCTACACGCCGCACCAAAGAAAGGTCACTTTTTAGATGGCTGTGGCAAAGTCAGGCTTTCTCCTAATATTTTCAGTTTAGACCATCAACGAATGGCAAGTAATCTCTAGTCACCTGATACGCCCACCCAACAGTGCATCCGGTACTTCCGTCAGTCCTTTTCCAATGAAATATACCATAATAGGAGAGGGCAGGGTTCACTGACCAGCACTAATAATTGTCCCTGTCGATAATTATATAACTTCAATCATGAAGTCCTGACTTGCAACCCTAATGTCACAACAACGATCAAAATCATGACTTCAAATTTGAAACCAGTTTCTATACGCAATCTTCTACTATGATCCTCAAAAATACCATATCTCGTCTCCCCTGGTCCGATCTCAACGTAAATTGCAGGATATCTTCGTATCATACCAAATAACATACCCTGAAAGTATCAACTTTGTATCTCTCAGCATTTTCGAGAAAAAAATTAAATCTCCTAATCTCCTTCTTCGGTCTACTGCTTCATCTGCCTCCTCTTGCTTTCAGCTCGTGTAGCCTATTCCCCAGTAGCAAATGTTTTAGGAGAAATTGTCAAGCAGTTTCTTAGGGAAAGTTCTTTTTGAGTGGCCTAATATATTCCCTAGTTTATTGTAGTCTTTTGCCTCAGTTAAAGCTGTTAAGACGAGAAATGTAGTTTCAGCCGACTGTATATTTTTCACCCCAGCAAAAGAGTTAACACGGGAAATCTTCATCAGTATTACCGGTACTTTCGTCTCACTTCCGCCAAAAAGTATAGACATCATGACCCCATGAAAAGTCAGCATCACCTAACAAAAGGTTTTACTACAAGGTACTCAAAATACGAAATTTCACAACTTGATTTTTCCAATATAATTAGAATTTGAAATCTGAAAGTGTTATGCAAACTGATAAACAGCAATTACACATTTGAACTGACAAGTAGCCAGGATTTTGTTAAGGGAAGAGCACAGACAAACTATTTATCTTTCTGTCTCATATACATACCCTTCTTAACAGAGTAGTTAATACGATTTTTGCACTTGTTACGCATGGTTCCGGGTTTGTTTCATGTGAGAGAATCAAGATTTTCGGTTGTGAGTCAATTTAAGAGTTACTTACAGAAAGAATTGACGAATTTCAGTCCAGAATGCTAGAAAATAACGACTGAGTAACTACTGTTATTTTAATAATGTAATTATTTATTTGTCATGTGCTACGAACAGCAATACACCAATATGGCACTAAGTCTCAAAACAAATACAAGATATTAAGCTACATAATAATTGTTCAAAATACGTTTCAGCCATGAAGTTATAAAACCTCTCCACTAGAGTCAGTATTGGCGCTGCTGATGCGGCGCGGCGCCACTTGAAAGTTGAGCGAGAGAATGTTTGTTAGGCAACAACACGTATTGTGAGTTGCTATCATATGGCTGCTGTGCTACACTCTTTGGCATTGTTTTAGTTGATTCGTTTGTATTTGAGAAGAAAATGTCGATCTCCTGTGCAGCTTACGGTTGTACTAAGAAATATAAGAAAGGAGATAATGTATCGTTTCACAAATAAATGATTATTTAATATTATTCCTTGAAAAATATTTCACTATGTAAGACGCTCTTTCGTGTAGTTTACGTCTGCTAGAAATATACAAGAAAACACACATCTTTGATTAAAATTATTTGATGCGAAGGTATTTTATCGTGTTTGATCCTCAGTTATAAAACTGTCTCTCAATGCCCCAGAAATATACATAAAAATAAGTATTTTTACATTCAGAAATAATGGATCGTTTTCGTTTAGGCCTATTCTTAATATAGTGGTTATATTCGTGTGGAAAAAAATATATGCCTATTTAAAATTTAAATAGTTCTAAGCCCATAATGTACTGTTGAATTTTATTCATGGCTTTAGGCACCTAAGGGTCAGGCCGAGATAGGGGATGGGAAATGATTCGGGAAGATGTCGGCCAGGGCCTACGTTGAAGGTGCCATCGCTGCATTTGCCTGGTGTACCTGAGCAAAAAATCTGGAAAAACCTCAGTCAGGATGGTCGACCGCTGGAATCGAACCCATGACTTCCCAAATGCTAAACCAACACTCTACCACTCAGCTACGGCGGCTCGGTAAGTAATGTGTTGTTGAAAAGACTTGATAAATCATTAAGAACAATGATGATGATGATGAATATTCTGCTCGAAGGGAGTTCTTGACCTGAAGATCAAAGATCACCTGAACCGATTGTGATTTTCCATTGCCTTTCATCGCACGAAGATAACGTCCTAGGACGGGGCCTACAGTTCATTGTGGATTCCGAACCACTTGTGTCCCCGCTGGGAATCGAACCAGGAACACTATTAAGAACATTAAAAACAAATTTAAGATATCAGCAAAAATAGATAAGAAACGCTTCTTATTAGTCAGCCTGGTCGGTAAGAGGAAAACTCGTGAAGTCTATGTACCTTATATACCTGAAGTCAGACACAATAATATACTTAATAGATATTACTATTCGTACTGTTTATGATATAAAGTCAAAACGGAACATTTGAAAAGGTAGAAAAAATAATGTAGTTTTTAATAGTTTTAAGGCAAAGACTTTTACTCTAAATTTAAAGACAGTCTTCTTCATTCTCAAATAACTTTTCCGGCATCTTCTAAGCTAACCAAGGAAGGCTGATTTTTTTAACTATATAATGTCACTTTCGATATATGGTAGAACATAAAAATATCAAGTTAAAACTGTCCGAAAACTAGAGATAATTTTTATGTGCATTGTAATGATATACGTCTTGTTTCAATAATTATGTAAAAATCCGACTACTATAGTGTATGTCCGACGACCGGTGCCCATACCCTATTTTCAATTTTATAATTTTCTTTGTAAATTTATGCAGGTAAATCGTTGGTTGTATAAATTACAGCATTAGTATTTTGTGTGCGTAATATTCATGTCACTTGCGTTGTATCCCTAATGCTGTATAATATTTTTAAATCTATCTCTAATGTTTTTTTTAATAAGTTATGTGGCTTTAAGTATAAAATTATGTTGTTTTATTTAAGAAATAGAAATGGGGATGGCATCTTCAACATAGGCCCTGGCCGACAGCTTCCCGAATTATTTCGCCTCCCCTATCCCGGCCTGGGCCTTAGATGCCTAAAGGCCATAAATAAAATTCAAAGCTTAACAAAAAATATTGTGAGAACAAAGATAATATTTATCAAGAACGTTTTATATAAGTGATTTTTATATTAAATTATACCTTATATTGATCAATCTAATTAGGAATTGTTTGTATCTTTCTTGTTGAACTTAACTAAGGTGAAGTCTAATGCGAATTCTCAATTGTTTTTCTTCATAAAAAGATCGTGCGTGGCACATACAAATGATATAATATCAGGCAGCGCACGGCTCGCTGTTTCATTATTGCCAAACAAACAGAGAAACACTTGAATGTTCAACTTGCGCCACGCTGGGAATTAAAACCCACGTAGACGGTGGCGCCAGTTCTGCCTCTAGTGGAGTTTTATAACTCTATGGTTTCAGCAGAATACAGCCTTTGTCAGATGCCGATAATATATTATGTTGCATCGTTCTATACAGAGGTATATTAAATATTATTTGTTCTATAAAATAGTTACTTTTAATATTATGTTGTAGTACTTTCTCTAAAAACTTCTTGTCACCGATTTTCCTTCTACGCTCAAGAGGTTCACAATTAAAAATTTTTACACCAAAAATGATATTCATATGAAGAATAATGTAAGTTAAATTTAAAACACAAAAGTCTAAAAAAAACACCTCTGAGTTGCTTCAATACTACTTATTACCGTCTTGGTAATGTCATTCCAGACGGTGGAAGCGTAATCAAGTTTACTTCTCACCAGTACCTTGTACAGGGTTAAGAATGTGTCGATCTTGGTAAAATCATACCATTGGTTAAAAAGGAAGCCTATTAATTTCCTGGCTTCACCTAATCGCTTAATAATATGCTCCTGGAAGCTTAATTTAAAATCAAAATGTACACCTAGATCCGTAATTGCATCAACTTTTGTCAGCATGCAAAAGTATGTTGGAGTCTTTAATCTCCTTTACAATGTCATTAATAAAGATGTTGAATAATAAGGGATCCAATGGAATACTGTTTGTAATGATACAAAGGTTAGATATAACACCATCAAGTTTAACTCTGAAAGTTCTGTTTCTTAAATAACTCTTAAACCACTTTAAGTAAATTGCGGAAAGTCCAACATTGTTTAATTTCCTAAGCAATATATTGTGGTCCACACTATCAAAAGCGTTTGCCAAATCTATGTAAATCACGTCGCATTGAGAGCTGTGAAAACTACACCCTTGTACTTAACTCGTTAATTGAGAAAGGTTAGTGACCACAGATTTGCCAGGTATAAAGCCGTGTTGATTTTCATTAATAACGTGCTTAAAATTAAACTGAGGATGAACACACACAATAGATTAATAAATTCGGGCTATACAATTTAAAATAGTGATAGGTCTATAATTATCCAGTTTCGACTTATCACCTCCCTT